>JAUCMS010000079.1:5628454-5640046 GCA_032357445.1 Enteromius radiatus
CTAATCACAATGTTGTTCCAGGGTCAACAAAGATGTTGACCCAGGGACACGCTGAACTCAGCAAAATCAGGTTCTGCGGGTTAGATGAGTGCTGCAAGTTGTTAATGCATAGATAAGATCCTTAAAGTTGCTAAGACTAGCATCAAAACCAAAGAGATATTCTTCATAAATGTTATGACTTGTCCACACCCCCCTAAAATGGCTCGTTTAAACATGCCCCCACCTTTCTACATCACAGAGTAGGTTTATTTTCATAACACCACCCACATGTTTACGCAAAGATAGAAAGGGGAACTAGTATTTTCACTGTAGTGTGTATGTGGAAAATAACGTTTTTACTTAAATCGCATAAACACATTGCATTACACTAAATACACAAAACAAATGTGTTTTTAGAAACATAATATAATCCCTTTTCTCATACCTGGGCTTTAATCAAGTTCTAAATAATTCTTTCTGATCTTTTATGAATGCTAATACCAGTTCTACAATAGTGCTTATGCAGATATCATTAAGCTTTTGTGCGGATAGCTTTTATCGCTTCTCTGTGAATACAAATCTATTTGTGCTCCAGTTTTCAGACTGAATTTAGGGAAGTTTCCTTCTCGCTCCACTCGCACCTCTTGGCTCATTCCCCATTCCACAATTAATTCAGTCATTTATCCTCCATCCCAGTCAAGGGCACGGCCCGAGATCTCTTAATTAAAGAAGAAAGAGGGAGAAGAAAAAGAAAGTTCTCTGTCTTCAAACGAAGCTCAAACTGGCACGCGGCTTTATCTGATCATTTAAACTCTCTTAACCCCTCTTAATTAATCCCAAACACACACTTCTGACATCCAGCGCTTGATTAATGAAATTAGCTCAGCGGAAGTCAAATAACATCAGCCTCGGACAGTGATAGCGTAACCCCAGGATCGAGATCGGTACGCTTGTCTGAGGAACAACTGCTGGGAATCGCAGATATGAGAAAGTGATGCAAGAGGCCTTTGCACTGACGTAAAGTGAGCACTTTTACTTCTGATGGTTCAAGTTGCACCATGTCATCCAGAAATTCAGACATGTTCTTAGATTTGAATTATTATACAAGATAACTTGCAACAGAAATTCATATCTCAAGTTTTTACATTTAAATAAAATATATTCTATTCATTTAATGGGATGGTTCACCCCAAAATACAAATTCTGTCATCATTTACTCACCTTCTACTTGTTCCAAACCTGTATGAGTTACTTTCTTCCATTGAAAATAGACATTCTGAAGATTGCTGGTAGTCAGTTGTCGGTACCCATTGACTTTCATAGAATAGTATGGAAGTCAATGGCTACCGTCAACTGTTGGGTTATTAAAATTGTTCAAAATATCTTATTTTGTATTCAACAGAAGAAATCACAGAATTTTCATTTTTGGGTGAACTATCACTTTAAGACAATTTGACTTTTCTTTATAATTGACCTCATTATAAAAAGACATGTGTGATGACTTTCCATTAGATCACTGGCTGATCTAAACACTTTTCATTGGCTCAAATCTCCCCTGATTTTTCACAGATTCAGGCCATAGGAAGTTCATGATATGCAGGATAGCGTCCGGTCACGTAGTGGTAAATCTGTAATAAAAAGACAGATAAAAAAATAATTCAGCAAGTCTAAGCTGATAAAAGCTTTGTCAAAAGCAGCTACATTTATTCTAATACATAAATAAAAGGGCTAATCTATATCCTATTCACCACAGGAGACCAGGTTCACTCCCTGAATAGTGTGTGTTTCCATCCATAATGGGTGGTAATTATCAGTTTATCACACCTGAAACCAGAATAGAGCGGGTTTAATTACCTGCCGTTCAATGTCAGCTAACAGGCTACTCGCTCCCAGCCGGAAAAGTTGAGGATTGAGCCACTCATCTCCGAGCTCTTCCTTCATCAGGGTCAGCCACACCAGAGACTCCTGCGCCGTACGGATGCCTCCCGCGGGTTTGAAACCCACCTGAGGAACAACAAATGCATCAGTCAAACAGGCTGGATGATCTATGTAAAAGAAGATGATTTGGAAGTACCATGGGTCATTTACCTTATAGCCTGTCCTTAAATAGTAGTCACGGATCGCCCGCACCATTACTATGGCAACGGGGTAAGTGGCATTGACTGACTCCTTGCCAGTTGAAGTTTTGATGAAGTCAGAACCTAGTGGTTACAAAATACCGGAAACACAAAAGCTTTATTTCAGTCTGGTCCAATTTGATGATACTTTAGGCCATTTATATACACACACGCACACACATACATACATAATATATAAACAACAGGTGGAAATTATAGGCAATTAGCAAAACACTCCCAATAAAGGAGTGGTTCTGTAGGTGGTGACCACAGACCACTTCTCAGTTCCTATGCTTTCTGGCTGATGTTTTGGACACTTTTGAATGCTGGCTGTGCTTTCACTCTAGTGGTAGCCTGAGACGGAGTCTACAACCCACACAAGTGACCCAGGTAGTGCAGCTCATCCAGGATGGCACATCAATGCGAGCTGTGGGAAGAAGGTTTGCTGTGTCTATCAGCGTAGTGTCCAGAGCATGGAGGCGCTACCAGGACACAAGCCAGTACATCAGGAGACGTGGAGAAGGCCGTAGGAGGGCAACAACCCAGCAGCAGGACAGCTACCTCCGCCTTTGTGCGAGGAGGAACAGGAAAATGACTTACAGAAGGCCACAAATGTGCATGTGTCTGCTCGAACGGTCAGAAACAGACTCCATGAGGTGGTATGAGGCCTGAGAACATCAGGATTACACCACAATATTTTATCAAGCTGAAAATTACGTTAAGATCTTCAAAACAGACATGAGTGTAAAGAGAGTGAAAGATTTCAATGAAAACAACATGTTTTTAATTGTCAAAATGCATCTGCATACTCCAGGTCACACGGCTAGTCATTTTAATTGTACATCTCCAAAAACTTCCAGCTGACAGTTGTTTTGTTCAGACTGACAGGTCAAAGTTCACTCCAACGAGCTCTTAAAATAGAAAGTCCTGCACATTTTTAGCACCTCCATTCAAGCACTTCAGAGAGGCGTCAGATTTTTGCACCCCGACAGGACATTAGTCGCGAGGGCAGAGGAGGCTAGACAAGAACATATGGTCCCGTCGGCAGGGCGCAGAGGGTGTGCGTTCGTTCATCAATAAGAGCTTTCATTTCTCCCTTCCTCTCCTTCATAGCCAATTACGGTTTATCAGCGTTCCGATAAAAATAGAAGATAAAATGACGCTTCTAATGGATGAACCACAAACTGTGGACCAGCTCTAACCCCCAGCACCCGAGTCCCGCCTGCCCTTCCTCATGTCTAATGACTGTTCATTACCGCACAGAACAAGATGAACATTTTCCAGTTCATTAAAGATACGTTCTATGTGTTTTTCCACTCTTTTTTCCACCCCTTCCCCTTCCCTCCGACACTCTTTCACTCTATTGCTCACCCTCTCCCTCAAACTGACATAATCCTTGAGATTCGTTCTGGGGAGTCTTAATTACACGATAATGGATAACGGTTATTAAACGCGGGCGACAGTAATGAAGCTCTATTCATTTGCGGCGGAGCGGGGGGACACTGCCGGAGAGCGTGGGAGTAAAATAGCTCCGGCGTCGCAGATTAATAGGTGAAATTATCATTCAATTTCAGAAACCTCATACGCAATTCATAGGAACAAGGAGAGATTAAGGAATGAGCGCGGCGACAAAAGCAATGCATTTTAATAACGATCCCTATCAGAGCCGCTGACAATTGGGTACAGTAATCGGCTTAATGTGCAATGGCTATTTAAGCATACAGTCGCTGGCCTGCTCTGTGTGTGTGTGTGTGTGTATTTGGACATCTGGATGCGGAGCGCAGAAAGGATGAGCAATAGCGCCACGCTGTGGGCAAAAGATCAAACTTGCTAAGGCAAGCGTCACTGATCATAACAGGAGATCAGATTTAACTGGTTGTCTTGAGCAGGTAGTCCCTGCCAGTGAATGCTGTTACTGCACAGACGCTCAAACAGTATTTTCTGACTAAAGGGAAGAAAACAAAATAGTAAAATAAATTGTCCACAATTAAATGTGTTAAATAATTTGTTACATAATTATTTAAATTAAATACATACTTAACTAAATATATTTATAATAATAAAACTTTAATTACACAATAATGAATAGTCATAATTTAAACAATTATATGTTTGTTACATAACAATTACATATACTACATATACATATACAATAACTATACTCTTAATTAAAAAAATTAATTTGATGTAAAAACAATGTCTTTTAATTTCTGAATTAAAATTAATATTTATACCTATATTTATATTACCTATATAATAATAATAATAATAAGTCTCGTCCTCTGACATTTACAATGTGCAATAATGAATATTAATACCATTGGAGAAAATCATGCTTGAAGGATAATGACACAAAATGCTCATGATAAAAAAAAAATAAACTTATGCAAAATAAAAATATACTTTTGATAATGACTTAAAAACGTCAAATAATCTAGACCTGTTTATGATTTCTAAGCTCAAGGCTGCACAACTGCAAGCAGTTTCCTACAGAAATCCCATTTTGCTGATTTAAAACTAAATTACACTTCTGATTTCTGTGTTTAATGTTCTCACCTGCCATCATGGACACCAGACTGGCCTTGTAGACGTTTGTGAAGGTTCCCAGCTCTCCCACTGCCAGGATGGTCTTCATATGGGCATCTCCACAGGCCTCTCTGAACTGCCGGATCTCATCATACAGAGCTGAGGAGACAAAAATAAACTCCCATTCAGTTGTTTGTTCACCAACTATCAAACTAGAACTGAAGAAAAGCATACTGATGGTTATGGCCAAAGTTAGCTGCTCAGTCTGGAAAAGACCAGCATAAATCAAAAGGAACAGGCCGTTGTTCGATATCTGAATTCACCTGTCCACTGTCCAGTGAGTGCCAAAGTCCGGTTTATGACAATATCTATCTCTGTAGCGCCATCCTCTACAGCCATCTGTACCTCCGCTAGACGAGTCTTCAACGGTGTCTGTCCAGCAGGGAAACCAGTGGCCACTGAAGCAGAGCGTGAGAAAAAGAGAGCATGAGGTGAGACAATGCGGTTGCACCCTCTCTGGGAAGATGTTTGAAGAAGGAATGAAAGTGTTTTAAGATAAGCAGCTTCAAAGGTCTTACCAGATGCAACAGGAAGACTACAGTTGGCTGCTTTAAGAGACTTCACGGCATCAGCCACTCGTGATGGGTACACACATACAGCTGCAGTTGTGATTCCTGAAATCATGCATGCACACGCACACACAGTTAAAATCAGCGAAAACTAAAATGAATGTAATGTAAAGACACATTTGTAAAAAGAAAAATATAAAAGCAAGAAAAAATAAAAAGTCCTGTTAGTCTACTGTATATTATTTTACATACTACTGTTGTACTGGTACAAATTAAGTTGTTTACTTAGTCACCGATCTCTTCTAAGGGGCAGTCGTATTCCAAGTTTGGGTCACCATACCTGGCCACAAGTTACTTCACTTTCAGAGAATCAACTTCTGTGAAAAGAGCTTTGTCTCCCTCTTGTGTGCAGATCTACAGTGACACCTAATGTTATTGTTACTGACAGCCATGAATACAATTTAAAATATAATATACAGGTATTTATAACTAACTTTAATAAAATGAAATAATATAACAAATAAAATTACTCTTACATATTTTTATGTCAATATATGCATATTTTTTTAAATCAGTCTTTAAAAAGTTGTGCTGTTTAATGTTTTGTGGAATCTGCAATTCCTTTTTCAACATTTCATTTAAATGTATATCTTTTGTGATGTTATAAATCTCTTTACTGTTACTTTTTCATAAAATGTTAAATTTACATTTTTAAAAGTTACATTTACAGGTTTCTTATGAAACATCTACTGCCATTAGAAAAAAGGAAGAAAGTATTTAGGATATTTTACTACAATAGTGAATTTACCAAGGCTACATGGATCTAAATTTCTAAATAAATTAATTTGTTATTATGATCTAAAATACCTGTAACAGTGATTTAGGTTTAAATACAAAGGTTTTAATGCATTTTTACACTTTATATTATTGCAAACCGCAATCTTAGTAACAGAAGATAACAGAGAGAAGTGAAATCAGTTATATGAAGTGATATATGAAGCAATCCTCCAGACAGAGGCACCTTTGTCGTGCATTTCCATGCTCTTCAGCAGATCATGACGGATCGGCTGTGTGGCCTTCATACAGAGTCGATGGACATTGGAGGGTGTATCATCACCAGCGAGTGTTGTCAGATCGATACATGTGACGGCCTTCAGCAGCCAGGCAGCCTACAATAACAGTGCAGGTCAATAAATGTGTATCTGAGCTGGCATAAAGCAAAATCAAAAATACAAACTGTTTACCTGCCACTGTTTTTTAGCCACTTTGCGCCCCTGGATCTGCTGAGCTCGTTTAAGAACTGCCTGAGTGTTGACTCTGACTTTTGACACCCATTCAAGATCTAAAATAATGCAAGAATGAATAATAAAAGAGGTTTTAAAGTCAGTTTTGTCTTGTTATTTCCCTATGCTCAATGGGAGTCATAGGACACATAAGTCATGTGAGATTCATTAAGTGCATTTCAGTCGAAAATGCCATCAAATCAATAGCATATATGAAAGAAAGAAAGAAATCCAGAACAAGATTTAAAATTAGTTACAAAGGCTGGTAATAACTGGTCATACGGAGTTAAACATTAACTAACGTTACAAAAATATACTTTGCACTTTACATGTTTAATGTTAGACGTATAGACCAAATTGCACTACTTACACAAATAAAATTAAAAAATAATAATAACTTTTTTGTTTTCTGCCGCTCAATTAAATGCTATCACGTGGAAGAAGTAGCGGTAGATTAATGTAGAAGCTTTGATTCGTTTGGAGAAAATGATAATACGATAAAATAAATAGTAAAGACAGCTCACCAAGATCCATCCCTGGATTTCTAGCTGACATGACGAAATATAACTTACTGAATGAAATAAATTGAAAATAATCGAGTTATTTTGGCAAATAGTATCACCGCGCTGACAGTTGTAAGATATTACGCGTCTTCCGGGATTACTCGTCACTGATACGTCGCCGCAGAACTCTTTCAGCCAATCATTTCACAAGAACGCAAGGCGTAGAATGATGACGTTTTGTATTTACTAGTGAAGTCTCCAAAATCACACTAGAGCAGTAGGATTTTTTTTTTTTTGAAGTTTATAATCTAGTTTTTTTTTTTTACAATGGAAATAAAGAGTCAAGACTCAATGTCAGATAAAAGAGTATCTGACACTGACATTGTCTTTCCTGTATGCGAAAATATGCATAATTGAGTATATTAAATATATTTTAATCACAAAGTACTTGATGTGCTGTTTCCACACAATACTTCCATGACTTACCCATGCAGCTTGAAATTAACTTTAAATGTTTAATGTATACATAACGTATTTAAATGTGAATAAGATGTAAAACATGAAATCTAGCATGCATTTGAACTTGAATAAACAAACAAACAAAATGTTTCTGTTCTGTCTGGTTTATTGTTAGACAACCATCATACTGAACATTTGAAATAAACCTTTTTGAGCTTTTGAAACCATGCCTGTGGCTTATAAAAAGTGAAATTATGGCAACAATAACAATGCAATGACCAATGAAACCTTAATGAGATTTTAAAGTGCACCCTAACAACTGTAAAAATTTTAAGAAACGTAATATTGCTTTGGCCCTAATAGATAAAAATGTACATTATATTAACACCAAGGGGAGTTAAAAAAAAATCCTGCATAATATGTATATAACAAATTTGCTAGTAAGATATGAGATAAATATATAAAAAAAAGTTACAACTTCAATTACAAATCCGATCTACATACAATAATATTTCCTTGTGTAGGTAAGGTAAACAGTAGGGTGAGTTCAGGTTGATTGGGACACTTTTTGTCATTGAAATGGAAATGGGAAGGGTGTCCCAATCAACCTGAATTCACCTACTTCAGATTTTAGATTTGATCATTTTTTTACACAGTTGTTAGTTGGATATGATTTAATAGTAATGTTTCTCTAAGGATGTCTGACAGTGGATGAAAACTCTTCCACAGAGCCGTAATATACAATAGTGTGTTAGTCCTGAAATTCTTTTTGATTATTATTATACAATAAAGTACCGTTTTAAGTCTTGAGTGAAATTAGCTAATCACTCATAATGAATCTTTATGTAAACACTAAATCTTGCTCATCCAATCCCTCTGAAAAAACAAAAATGCAAAAACACATTAATTACGTTCTTTCCAGCTTTGGCATGTTCTTGGCACTGACCACCCTAAGGCTGTTCCCTGTGAGAACAAGAATTGTCTGGGAAGAGCTGTCTGCCGGATTTGGGGCTGGGACTGGTAATGGATAGAAGCCTCAGCCTTGAGCTGCCCAGCGGAGACTCTTCTGAAGTGGTTTGCTGGAGAGGAGATGACAGAATGTTATGCACATTCAGCCCAAAACCTTTAGTATAGGAACTACATTTCCAATAATTTCACATGGACATTTTGAAAATAAGTCACAATGAATTTTATCATCTTAAACATAAAGAACTGACACATCATCCCATTAAATTGCTTATTTCTGCACATTCAATGGAGTTTTTGATATTACATGAACAACATGAGCACTTTTTATTTCACTGCTTTGCTGCATCTCATTTCATTTACATTCTAATTTATTAGTGTAAATACATATTTATTCATCATTGCACATTTATAATGCCATTGCACCAATGTACACGTGGTAAGCAAAGCTTATAGAGAACTTCATCTATCAAACAATTAGTAAAATTGCATATATATATTTTTTTACATTGTGGCACATTTTCTGTCGATCATTTTTAGATGTTCTAGTGCATCCATTACCTTTGGTTGTTTAGTTGGTGTACTGCAGATGTCCACAGGAATTATCCGTTTAGAGCCTCTACTGCTTTCATTCGAGGGAGAGCTGACTGCATTTTCAACACCATTGCATAATTCGGGTGCATTTTCTTTCTGCACTTTGCTTGGCTCATCGCAACTGTCCATAGGTGACCAAGAGTAAGTTTGACTGAAAGCTACATCATCCTGTAAAGAGATATTGGAGGTTTGATGGCTTTGTTTATTTTCCTCCTCGTAGATGTTTCGTACACATGAAGGTCTTGTAAGGTTCGAGTGATGGTGACTAGGGGTCTGCGAGGGCATTGGTGTGGACTGTGAATGGCAGAGTGCATTCGTGACAAAGCCGCGCAGTCGTGTGTTACGAGGGGTGATCCATCTCTTGATGGCTTCTTTTAGATCACACTCTGTTCCCACCACATACACACGCTTCTGACCGCGTGTTACTGCAGTGTATACGTGCTGCCAGTTTTGAACAGGGCTGTCTGCAAGAATGTACACAATCGTTTCAGCCTCTGAGCCCTATGGTGAGAAAACAAATTAGCTGCATGAAACCAAGACAAATGCTGATGTCAGGTGTGGACAGGACTGTAAATGAACAAAAAGCACCAATACCTGAAAGGTGTGAATGGTTCTTGCCCATGCATGGCGCAATTTACACTCTCTCTGTAGCTCTTTGTAGCTGCAAGTCACCACACGTCTGTCGTCATCATCTAGTGTCAGGTAGCGTATCCTTTTATGTCCTTTTTCGTCGTCCTTAGTCGTATCCTGTGATTATAATAGAAGAATGAAAAGGGCAAGTTAAATGAGCAATTTCTTTACTCAAACCAAGCATTTAAGAAGACTCTTCCCATTTCTCAAGCAAGAATTTGGGGATTATTAAGTGAAAATATACATAAATTGCTAAATAAAACATCAGTACATCAGTAATGAAGAAAATTTCCCCATTGCACAGTCGCCCTCTCATCTCTTTCATCTCTTCATTTTGAGTCTGATTACTGTCATTATCTTGGGAAGACTGAGTGCTGTGTTGTACAGCTCTGGCAGTATTGAAGGAAGTCACTTCTTTTTCCTCATTATGGTCTGTGACATAGCCATTCTTAGTGCAGCAAACTTTATCCTTGGGTTGAAAGTTCAATTTGTTTTTGAAATTCCTGAAATGAATAGAAATTTATATTAACACCAATATATTTGGCTAAAAATGTAACCTATAAAGCTGTGAAAAATTTTTAATGTTTAGTTCTAAGAATACAAACTAGTTATATTTACACACTTTGTAGTATGTGTAGAATAATGTTTGCAACACAGCTCATTGATCAAATCGCAGTCCTTCCTGCGAACAATAAGAACAGCAAATTTAGCTTCAAGATCAACATTTGCTAAAAAAAAGTCTGTCGGCTAAGCATAGAGCAACCAATCGTAATCTTACCTCCTGAAAGCCACAAACTGTGACAATTTGTGGTCCTCCAGTCCAGGACCTTCCCTGAGTAAGAATTTAATGGCATCCTGGAGGTCTATGCAGCAAAATACGATTGAATAATTTTCAATTAGAGTTTTTTGCCCATTATAGTAAATATGTAGAATTTCACAGCATTCAATAATGTTAGGCAAACTTTTTGCTACTGGTCAGTGTTAAATTCTTTTTTGCCATTTCAGGAATGTATTTGAATACTAATTGCAAAGTTGCACTGAGGTGCTTGTGGCAAATTAAAGATACTGAAGACGTCTGTGTAGCTTCTAGGTTGACTGATATTATCCCAAGGTGTCAAATGTGTCACAGATTACTGGAAGTGTTTTCAGGAGCTATCCATTGAAAACATCTCAGACATACAGGAACCAGAATGTGATCCAAGTGCTACTTTTGTTATTCTGGCTGTTAGGTTCACACCTTTACTGGAAGAGCAATCGATGTGCTTAAAAATATCAGCTTATATATCCAGCTTATGATAATGACGCTTTATAAAAGAATAAACCCTCTAAAATCATCCAAAATGTTCACATATTTCATAACTGCTCACTTACCAAATCCATCTTTGTCACCACAGGTTTTGACAAAAATGAACCTTTTGTCAGATGGCACTTTGGAGGGTTTCATCATGTTTACAGTGGCGTCAAACTCCAGAGGACTGTAATGTTTCTTTTTACCCATCTCTGAGATTCTGAAATAATATGGAAATAACAACAGTATAATTAATAAATTAATAAAGGTTCATTTGTTTAAATTACATACACACAATAATTTGTAAACCACGAGCGAGCTAAAATGAGGAAGTTTGTATAAATGTATATATCCCCATATAACATTTAAGAATACAAACTATCTGCTCACAGTCCAGCGTTTTTGACAATCAGCTCAGACTCGGCACGATGGTTGGTCCGCATCTCAATGGCCCACCGGGCCGTCCTGAGGCCTTCAAACAGATCGTACAGTGCGTTTCCAGGCTCGATGCTGGGCAACTGTCTCACATCTCCTGCAGACACAATGAAAATGGTTTTATTTGTTTAATAGTAATAAAATACATAGTAAGTGAAAGATTATGAGTATTCAAATGTCCATACAATGAAACAATGCCTATTGGCCTTTGATGTCAAGGTATACGATCTGGTTGTAAGACCT
>JAUCMS010000079.1:5658350-5676322 GCA_032357445.1 Enteromius radiatus
CCACCTTGTGGGCAAAGTAGGTAATATCACTACATTAACTATATACATCCTAGACTAATAGAGGGCCTTTTGAACAGGGCTCTTTGCTCAGATAGACGTTCACTCAAAAGTAACCACCTTGTTTTGACTCGTTTTGCACCTGTCTCATTTTTTATGTCTTTATCTAAAGCATGCCACAAATCTTGAGAGTTTGCGGTGTAGCCGACTGGGACGGCCGCGCAAGCATGTGGTAGCGTTCACAACCTCATAAAGGCTGCAGACAGAGACCATAACAAAACCTTCAGGCTTTATAGGAGGGACTGTACACTTGAAAAAGAGGCGTATCTTCAGTCTATCTGTGCAAAAATAGCTATTTTCTAGGCTTCTGCGCTATTAAAAATAAAAGCTCTAATAGGGGATTTTTCTACACATGTAACAGAAGAACTATTTTGGGATCCACAAAGAAAGAACCTTGTTTTTTGTCTTGTTTTTTCGTAGTGTGTATATTTTAATAATCTGAACATGCTTAGTGTTGTACAAATAGTGCAGAAACTTTAATATCTCTCTTTGATTTTAGATAATGATTGTTGTAAAAGTAAAAATAAATCCTAAAATCCTGCCTATTTTTCAGATTTTGAATCCTACATTTTTTATTCTCACATTTTTGACCACTCCAGCATATATCATTCCCTAGTTTTTAGTTTAATGTTGCAGCTAGAGCTGCTACACTAATAAAACTAAAGGTTTAGGGGGTTTGTAGCAATGTGACAGTCTATTTTTAAGTGTGTAGGTGTCACAAAATTGCTTAATGTATCATAAATGCCATTTTTATTTCATGATTCCTCTTTTTAAAGGATAAAACTCCTAAAACCTTGCATTACTTAAAGCAGATTTTCATCCTCAGATTGTGTAAATCTTCTCCTACTCTATGGTTCAATGTTGCAGCTAGAGCCTTGGAAAGTAGTTTTATTACATGCGGTGTTGTTGCCATAAGTGATGGAATGCAATCAAACATTTGTTGTGGAATTCTTGGAGTTACTCTAGAATTCCCAGACTTCCCGGTCGGTTCTATTAGCGTTGGGAATGAAAGCCAGATTCTGGAGTACAGGGTGGTTTAGAGAGATGGAGGGAGGGAGGTTCCAGCCATGCGGTTTGGTCTCCCCGCCAAGACTGTGCTTCATTAAAATGAGGTCATTTACAGAGCCAGGAAGGAAAGGGAAAGAGAGGGAGCAAAGGAATGAGACAGGAGAGTGAAAAGAGAGATAGACCCATTGAGGGAGGAGGCGGTAATGGAGGCGAGTTGGGTGGCGGGTGGAGGGGGGCGGCAAAATGAAACCAAGATGAGTCACAGGGACCAAGAACAAGAAAGAAAGAGGGAGAGGAGGAAAGGGAAATCTTTCCTCGATGACTGTGCGAGTGTGGCCGCATTGTGCGGAGCGGCACGCGAGCTCACGGCCCTGGTGACAGCGGGATGAGTCAGGACCGCCGGCGTGAGTCAGTGACAGCATGACACTCGGGTCAGACACACCCTCAAACAGAAGTGCACAAACACCCAGTCAGTCACACAGCGTAAACAAACACATATTCATGCAGCCTGGTGCACTAAGTAGCACTCACTGCTTGAAAACCATCCATAAATACACATTAAAGATGGAAAATCATACTCATATTTATAGAGTAGAGTTTAAAAACCCAGTATAATTGGTTTGCACACACAAATGACACACTGAGGTTGAACTGAAAACGTTCCAAATTATGATAGAAATATTCCAGAATACTTGATTCTGATCAGTAAGGTACAGTCTGTAGCTTTATATAGTGAGCATTTATCTCCTATACTTTCATGTCTTTTATATTACTCTATACTCTTTTTTTGTTACATAAAATAATAAGTAATTTAATGTAATAACTTAAATTACTATTTTATATGCATGTATTTACTTATTCAGTCAGCCAGAAAAAAAAAAAATTAAAAAGTACAGTAAATAATAAATAAAAAAATATTGTATTATTAAATATATTATTAATAATTAATACATTTTAAATAATAAATTACACTAAATAATAAAAAAAACAACCTAAATTATAATTACATATGCATTCCTTATTTTTCCTTATTTATTAATTGGTTGTATTTTTTTCTTTAGTGTGTGTATAAAATTGTAAAGCGAAAATTATCATCTAAATTACAAACAGTAAAATGATAAGCGCCTGTAGTCAACTGTATTTAACGTGTATTTAGATTATGTAATGTCATGACATTGTGAATACACAAATCCAAGCATATTTAGGTTTGGGGCCTGCAAGCTCGGATTTTCAAATGTTCTATTTTACCATTTCATACTGTGCTCACACACTCTCTCAGTCACAGTCACAAACATACTCAGTCTAAGTAGGTCCCAAACACAAACAGACAGTCGTCTCGCTTGGAATGACACCCACACACAGAAACTCACAGCCACCAACTCGTTCCATTCATCCCGTCCACGCTTCCACCTCTCCACACACTGGCTCTGGAGCCCAGAAAAACACACACCCACCTTAAACGCAGCTCACGCTGAGCTCCGGCACGGATTCAGCGACGACCGGCCTCTGACACACACAGGCTGGGGGAAACCAGACACACTCACATCCGCTCCACATTCAGAAAGAAGCAGGCAGGATTACACAGCCCGAAGTTCTGATGTCCAGTGTGACTCATTCCTATAAACAGACACTTCTGAATGAAGAAGGATCATGTGTTGAAAGGCCATTGAGACATCTCACCAGTGTAGAATTTAGTGTACAAATGTGCTGCTGACTCACCTCGATTCGAGCTGTTTTGATCTTTGAAGGCTTGAATGAGGCCAAGATGGTCCAAATGTACTGGGATGGATCACTTGAAGATTCAGACACAGTCTTTCTGCCTGAAACAGCTTCTTCATCATGGTTTCATCACTGAAACTTGGGTCAACATTTAAAACAAATGCTAAAAGGACTATTTATAATAATACATTTAGGTTACACTTTGTTATAAGGTGTCCTTGTTAAAGTGTAATCATACATTTAAGTACTGAGTAATATCAATTAACTATGTACTTACTATGGTTAGGGTTTGACTGTATATATATTATATTCAATATATTAAAAAGTCAGAAAATATAACATTTGTCAGTCTGTGTTGGTTATGCAGACCAAATTTAAGGTCATATAAATTGCATGAATAATAATTACACACAAATTGGAAACAGCCTGTATAATACAATTTAAGATGGAGTATCACATCAAACTGTAGGACATTGTTTGAAATGTCATGTTAGCTACACTTCTTTTTACACAATTACGAGGCGTACGGAAAATATGCTAATATTTGAAAGGTATTATACATAAGATTATAATGTGATATCTGGGTGTAAGGATTATATGGAAAAGCATGAAATGGGATTTAAAAGGATTTAAAAGGCCAGGGATACAACAGCTGCACCCAGACACACAAGAGACGACAGGAAGTGTGTTTTATTTGCTCAGCAGAGTGGACGGACATCCTTTAGTGTGGAAGATACACGAAATTAACTATTATGTGAAACTCACCTCAGAGGGAAAGATTGAGAAGAGAGAGCGTGGGCCGTTCAAACAGAAGGCGCTCTTGCGTTTAAAATCGCGAGACAGAATGCAAGACGCGTTTTAAGTAAAATCGCGGACCATTGGGTAAATTGTGTCAAAAGGGAGGCCCGCTGTCTTAACCCCTGGCCTGGGCCTACTATGCCAAAAATGGCGCCAAATTGAAGGGGATGCATATTATCTAGTGCTGTCAAATGATTGATCGCGATCACTTTTATTACTTGCTTGGTTTAGTACCAAAAAAACTAACTGCTTAACACTGCTGTGTTTCTAAGACAAAGTTTGTTTCTCCCTTCTGACCAACGTAATCAATCTTGTCATTTTATTTTCTTTTGTTAAATCAACTGCTATTGGGTCAAATGGGAATGCAAAAATTGGATTTGTTGTAGCTTCCATCGACCGCTATGAGAACTTAAGCTTCTGAGATCCCCAGAAATGTGAAAAATCCATATGAGAATTTGTATCATGCTTTAATGAGTTGTGAGATCTTTCTAAAGTGTTATATCTGCAGTGAAAGTGAACCAGATTTTTGTCCGAGGCCTTGACCCTGAACAGCTGGATGTTTGTTAATGAGAGAGCAGGAAAAAGGAGGGAAACTCTCTCACCCTCTCTTCTCTCTCACACAAAGGCAGACCCTTTTTACACAGAAAAGAGGAAGAGGTGGCAAGACCACCTCTGAACGTGGTTGTGGTAGCAGTGAACTCCCTCTCCACCCATTCCTCCCTCCCTCTATTTGGGTCAATCTGGCAGAATTACTGAGCAGCTTGACAATGTGAGCTGGCACTAACAACCAAATCCTCAGTGCTGTGGTGGATAGCCGAGGTGAGGTGAGGTGGGGGGCTGCAAAAAGGAGGGGCGTGTGGGGGGGATGAGTGAGGCGCCCTGTCAGAGTGCACAGAACGGCGGAGCTTTGAAGTGGGGGCCGCCGTCCCATTCACAGAGTCTGCTGTGGAGCAGAGGTCAGGGGCTCCAGGGTGGGCTACGTCTCCCCTGTGAGTACACCAAAGGACGGGAGTTAAAGAGATGTTTCGGAATTGGGAAGAGGGGGAGAGTGTATGGAAGAGGAACAGGGGGAGGGAGAAGGAAAAAAAAAGCAGTCGTGTAAATTCCGTAACATTGTGTACCTAGAAGCTCCATACATGGCCTCTGTGTTTCTAATCATGCAAACTTACTGTCCTGCCCTGGAATGACCTGTGACACTTCAGTGCTGGTTTGTATACATATACATGTGCATTAAGTCATTCTGCTTTTGGTATGTTTTGTTTTGATTTTTACAGCAACACCAGAAACAAAGATCAAAAGAAAAATGACTTGCGCCATTAATACAGAATGCGTTTTTACTTAGAAAAAATGTGAGATGCATTGAAATGTGAAAAAAAAGGCCTCAAGTTGTGTTTTTTTTTAAGTTTAACTTGACCACTGCATTTTTTCACTGCTTATTGTCATCTGGGATGATGCAAAATACACAAGATGCACATGTAGTGATCAAAAAAGGAATGGAAATGGAAAACCACATTCTGTGGGAGTACTGTAGCCTCTTATTGGACCTTTAATAAGATGGTCAATATGGAATTCCATGGACTTGATTTTCAATGATAAAACGACTAGATAATATTCACTTTCTATAAAAGACAGCCATTTTTCCCTTTTAAATAAAAACGAGGGAACAAATTAGTGCAACATGTCCCTGACTGACTAAAACAAACGGATCAGTCATGGGAACAAATTCTTAATTCATGGCCACCATAAATGAGGGAACAAATTAATAAAAATGAAAGAATGACTTCATAATTTGTTCAAATTAATCCTTAATTCTTGGCCACAATATGAATCTATTATGTTTTTTACGTCATGGCAAAAAAGGTCCCCATGATTTTTATGTTCATGTTCAACACACATGAATGAATTGGTACACCGTGGCTATGATTTACTAAACAAATGAATCAGTTGTAGAAAAAAAAAATAGAAACCCCTAAAAATGTAATTAATAGCGTATTTGTGTGAACTTGAAATGAAAAGTACCTTAAATGCAATGTAAGTCTCTGTGGATAAAAATAAATATAAAAGTGACACAAAGAAAACTTGTAAGCATTTGTAGGTAAAGCATGACTTCATACACAGCAATGGTCACAGGCACCTTTTTTATTGTGCTGAATAAAGAGGTGGATACGTAGGACATTTTTTTCGAATACGTTTTTTTTTTTTGTCCTTTTTTTTTAACAAGCAAGCAATTTTAAGTGAAATCACAAACAGCAATACTAAGTGAAACAGCCATAATTGTTAGAAAACAAGTTATATCAAGTGAAGAAAGCTGAGAGTAACCACCTAGTGATACTTTTCCATCTCCACAGCTGCAGAAACTACAAAACATTGCATAAATGTAAGACAGCGTTTAAAAAAAACAAGTCAAATTGTCCAGTCTTACCTAACTTGTGACTGAGAGGCAGAGAGGTACAGTCTTATAAAAAATCCCCCCCAAAACACACAAAAATAAACTATGAATATATATTTATTTATATATATATAAATTTAAAACTTTACGCCGTTCTCTCTGGACTCAGGCACCTGAATTTAAG
Source organism: Enteromius radiatus (assembly GCA_032357445.1). Classification (NCBI taxonomy): domain Eukaryota; kingdom Metazoa; phylum Chordata; class Actinopteri; order Cypriniformes; family Cyprinidae; genus Enteromius; species Enteromius radiatus. The sequence continues at coordinate 5,664,506 of JAUCMS010000079.1, forward strand.
CAGATAGTAAGTTTGAAAAATGAGGTAACAGGAGGCCCTCTTGGAGGTAGAAAAGTGTATTCGATTGTACTAGAACATGTTGTCATGAAAATACAACTTCATCTTCATTAAGACACCCAGAGCTGAAAGCACATGAACAGTGGCTCCTGTGGATACACATTCAAACCAACATAGGAAGTATATGAACACAATGCCAAGTTTCAGGATGGCTGAAAACGGTGCGACCATTATGCGCAGACCTCACAAAAATGCGGTAAAACCGCTGAGGTCAAGCCGAGATGCGTCATCCATCCACTTAAACAAGCGACTGTTTCATCTGTTGAACTCATAGGAGAGTAAAGAAGCGGTCCGATTCGAAAACTGACACTTTTACAAGAACTGTAACCATTTAGGTAGTAGCATTACAGTGTTTGAGCAACGTTCAATGTTGGTTTGTGGCAAAAGCCAAGCTGCCGCATATAAAAACGGTCATTACATGCCATTGTAAGTTCAAGGGGCATGCCAACAGTTCCATTAGCTTCCTCTGAGGCTCTACCTCAGGCCCAGTTGAGATTACCATGCTAACTTTTCTTAAGGTTTTCATGGTGACAGGCTGAAAATGTGTATTCTTTCACTACATAAGCATTACATATACATCTGAAAAAAAAAAAGAAAATCACATTTGTGTAAAGTACACAAAAAAAAAGCTAATCAAGTATATCTCAATATCTACTAATTTTCAAAAACATATTCATATATGCAATATACAAAACCCAAACATATTTTTTCAAACCTGAAAGAAGTTTCAAGTTTCTTTTGCTTTTTTTTATGTGATGTGTATTTGTGTGTGTGTAGATGTTTTCTTAGCCGTCTTCTCCCCCAGCTGAATTAAAATGAAGCGAAATTCTAATTTAAAACTTTGTAAAACAGGATCTTGTGCAGTCCTAAAGTCTTTCTCAGTACATTCGTACTAAAAGAAACTAGGCAAAAAAATCGTTCCGTTTTCAAGACTGGAGGTAGGTATTTGTCAGCTGATTATTAGTCCATTTTTATCCTTTTTTTCTTTTTCTTTTTTTTTTTTTTTTGAGGTACATATCTGAATAGTAAATAGGACCTAACACTATAAATTCAGAGCAATAGTGGAGAGGAAAAAAATAGAGAAGGAAAAGAAAAATTCATTCGCAACAATATCATTTAGTGTCATACAAGCACTTGATCCTTAGAAACCATTGAGTAATCAGTACAAAATATATATTCAAGTTAAAAATGTAAAACAGACATCCCAGCTGCAGAGACAGAGTGTCTAGTTACAAATGTCAGATATATGCTCATGTGAAAAAAAGAGAATTAACTAGAACAAACACAGTACTTTTTTTTTTCCCATAGCTGCATGATTAGTTCTATTTATGACTACAAACAGACCTCAGAATTCAGTTATTACCTGCCCGACCCTCACAAAAAACATTTTGCAGAGCGTTCGCCTGCTCTTACGACAAGGTTTGTTTTCAGCGTTGGCACTCGCTGCCATCCCCTGCTTTGTAATGAAAACTCTATAGCAGCGCGTGTCTTTTCGAGCTGGTTTGCTGGTTGAAGAAATCAGAGGTAGCTTTGAAACTGTGAGAAGATATTGCATTGGTGACAGCGCTGGCGTACATTCGGATTCGCCAAATACCATTTGACGCCGTCGCTGCGATTCAGGTATTTTTGTGTGTAATGAGGTATAGTGTGGTTTTGTTCCTGTGGTTTGGGTGTTTCTTGAGGTTTAGGTCTTGACTGAGTTGATAGATTTCCCTTTCACTGAATTTGTCAAAAACAAAATTATGTTCTTAAAGCTATGTCATACAAGAAAATAAAAACACAATTATGTACACGTATGTTAATTAAGCAAAGCCGAAGTCACAAAGATATGTACAGTAGAACTAACGTTCTGCAGTAATGCTGAAAATGGAGTCCCAATGAGACATTTCATGTTCACGGTTATCAGTTTGGAAAAAAACTAAAATCACCACCAAGGACACAAGGGACATAGTAAAGGGATAATTTACCAGAAAATAAACATTCTGTCTGTATTTACATGTTCTAAACTTACTTTCTTCTGTAAAACATAAAAACAGATGTTTTGAAGAATGTTCAAGTTGCTCGTTTCTATGTTTTAAAAGTGACTGGTGACCAAGAGCTCCAAAAAGTACCATAAGGAGCCCTTTACATATCGCGTCTTTTGCATGCTCAAGTTCATTATTTCAAATGTTAAATTTGAACAGTCAAATGTTTCAAATGCAGGTACGCTCAATAAATAAAAACAATTCAATGTTTCACAATGCCACAAGCATGCTGCAGGTCATGTGACAAGAACCAACCAATCAGCTTCATTCCTTCCCATGACAACATTGAAAGCTCAGCCAAGATGAAGGAACAGCTGATCATAGGTTATAGCCATTTTTAAATACATTTTGTAGCAGAGCTATTTTTAGTGCTGGAAATTTCTGCGTTTTCATGGAGAATGCAGATCATGGTTGACGCCTCCAGAGAGCAAACGCAGAATGCCTACCATTTTCCACGCATTTTAGGTATGGCTCCAAAAAGGTATAGTATTTCAAGCCATATAGCAGCTTTGGGTGGGAAATAAATTCAAATTTAAACTGAAATAATCCTCAACAACCGAGGTCATTTTATAGAAAAGACCAGCTTAGACATTCTTCGAAATGTCTTCTTTTATGTTTTTTACAGAAGAAACAAATTCAAAGGGGTTTTGGCTGGGCAAATAATGACAGAATATTCATTTTTAGGAATCCACTTGCAAAATGTTCAATTATAGTAACTAATAGGCTGTGTTTGCAGTTTTAAGGCAAATACTTTTAAAGCTCACTGTCATTTTGGTCAAAACGTCAAAATGAAGTGGACAGATAAGGGTAATGGTCTTTGGTGGTTCAGTACTGTAGAGGGGGGAGGTTCTTGTGTGAATGGGTGTGTCTATTTAAAGCTCCACCCAGATATAAGAAGCACCACATGCTGAATGACAAAACCAGACAGTTTCACCTTCTTCTTTACCAATGTAGCCTGGAAAATCAGTTAACAAGAGAGAGTGCGTGTGTTTGTGTGTGTGGCGCAAAGAACCACTGCAGCACATATCGTTTGTTTAACCCCTGCACCTTTGTGCTTACAGCAGTATTGTGGGAAACAGCAAGGTGGCTCCAACTGTCATCTGCAAGATGCTTGTTTGAATTTGCGTCTTTTTTCAGGTTATGCTCTGAGGTGTTGTGTGTGTTGATCACAAAACGAAACCAAACCCAAATAAACCAATGAGGAAAAAAAACGAAAAATAAACAAACGATAATGATCAAACGAAAGTGGGAAATCAACAATAAGTGGTCAAGGCAGTCTTTTCCCTTGGAGAGAGCTGACAGCTGGATGAGGTAGAGGTAAAATCCTGTGGTTGCTTAGTCCTCTTCTTGCTCCGCCTCCTCCTCTTCTTCTTCTTCCTACAAAACACAACAGTGGTCACCCATCAGTCACCACAAAAAAGTTGGCTGCAAAGTAGAACACGGTTTTGCGTAAAAACGTTAGCAGTGCGACAGACTGAAATAGCACAGTTATTAGCATTTATATTTTCTTTTTTTCGTTATTGTTTTGGTTACAAATGTTCTTTTTCATGAGCTCAGACAGGGAACGTCCCACAGCTGCTGCCGGGATGACCACTATTGAAACGGGAGGAAGGCGGTGAATGGGGGCTGGGGAGACGCTTGGCTTTGGGCACTCTTCAGAATGAAATGGATTTCATTTTCCACATGGCTTCATTTTATTTGAGGAGGCTAACTGACACAATTTATAACCCTCTTCCTTTCCCAAGTCGCTGTGTTGCTCCCATTCAGGGGAAAGGCCGTGGCAAAAGCCTGTCTGCATTATATGAGCCAAACTCCATTCATTAGTGCGGCAGACACTTCAGCTGTGAAGGACCAGCTAAGCGCTACCATGTGTGACATGGGAGAGTGAAAGAATGGAGATGGAGGGGTGGGAGAAAAAAAAACTCTTTAATCATATTCGGACACCCTGCCCACCAATCGTGCTTCCAACTGAAGTGCCACACAGACCTTAGATCTTAGTTATGTGCTCAAATGGAATATCAGATATCTCTTGGAGGTTTGTTTAAACAAAATTGTTTAAATTATAATGATACCTTTAAAAAAAAAAAACTTAAAAAAAGGAGAAAATAATGGCCAAAAAAGAGAATTTCACTGCATATAAGTAATCGAGATGGTGTGCCTTCCGGTCCAGAGATAGCATCTCAGACTACGTATAGATACCTGTGTGTGTGTACAGTATGTGCTGGCCCTTCCAGTCCGCCGCAAAGTCATCAGGGTCTGTGCATTCCCACATAGCAACAAATCAGGCCCCAGTTATGCATTCACACCGTAAACTGGTCTGCACCAGCGAACAAGAGGAGGTGAGCAGATTCCTAGTAAATGTGTGGAAGATTGTGTGGGAGAGCAATTGTATCTTGAGCCATTGTGTTTATCCATACTATGGAAGTTAATGGCTGCCGTGAAATATATAGTAACTAACACTCTTCCGACTACCTTCTTTTGTGTTCAGCGGCCAAAAGAAACTCCTACAACTTGAGGGTGAGTAAATGATGACAGAATTTGAATTTTTGTGTGAAGTATATTTATGTTCGAAACAAATAAATTGTTAATAGTGAATCGTTCTGATGACAAAAATTGTATCTATGAATGTTTTATTTAGATATTTTATATACCAAGTATTGTATATTTGTTTTATTTTCGTGTATTTGTAATGAATTTAGATGTATTTTCATCATTTCCATCATATTCAAGCAGGCTTCATGAGCACATTAAAGTAGCACTGTGCACAGAGACTATACTAGAGTCGACTCCATTGTTAATACGCTGAAGGAATTTTGACAAGAGAGGAAAAAAGGGGCAACACTTCAAAACTAATCCTGTCTGCCAGATTGCATATCCATCTGTGAGGGGATGAAACCAAAGAAGACTGGGATTCCACACATAACGCTATAGGATTTACATTGGCCTTAACCAAGCAAGTCTCTCATCAAACCAGAATAATGCCCCCCTTCCACTCACTTTGGGTTTTCGAGGACTTTGTAAACCCAGATAGCAAATCCTCATCCTCACACAATCATCCTCAATCAGCTTCTGCAAGCTAGCCAACTGGACTCCCAGTATCCTTATATAATATCTATCTATCTATCTATCTATCTATCTATCTATATACATACATATCATCAGTTCATTTGCAAAAACCTTTTTATTGTGCATTCCAAGTAATATCAATCAAACTCCAGTTGGGTTGTTTTGATTATGTAATAATATTTTAAACAAGTACAGGTAATTTACTAAATTAAAGTTCATTTAAAGTATTTTTTGAAAGCATTGTAACACGCTGCTTTTGCAAAGTTCTGTGAAAATGTTTCAGCTTTTATTTTCCTTTAATGACCTGGAAAAGTTGTCACATCCTCAATCTTAGTCAGCTTTGAAAAAAAACCCTCTCAGCTAGTGTGTCTTTTCAAAGTGAAAGTAGTCTTGTCACTTGACCTGAATACAGCACAATGATTCGCTACAATAGACTTATTTACTTCTGTTCAAAAACAACAATGTCGTTTGTTGGCTTCTGCAGTAAAATGTGAACCCATGATGCATTTAAAGAGGACAATACAGGCTTTTTTGACAAAACAAGTTTAGAGTTCAAACTGCACTATATGTGGACAATAATGCATGGCAATCAGCTCATTTAAGTGGAGTTTATCGGTTTTTGCAAATGAACTCTTCATTTTATATATATATATATATATGCATGTATGCATGCCTATCTGCTGTATTAATTATATGTGGTGCAAAGATTTCATTTGACATACCTGAGCGGGCTTTTCCTGGACCACTTGCTGTGGCTGAAAAATAAAAAGAGAAACAGTTATCAACTGAATGCAAAAAAATTATAATAAATATATACATATGTAATATTTAAAAATGTTTAATTGAATGTATTTTTACATTCAACTGTTTTTAAAATCTAATTTCATTTAAGACAATGAGATCCAGGCGAAATCCCTAAACCCTAAAAATCAAAAGAATCAGAGAATGTGTGCACATACAGTGCCTCCAAAGTGGCAATAGCATGGTATACAATGCCCAGATTGTGCCCTACTCGCATTACATCATAAACCCTAAGCGCTTCCACCCCGCAGGAAGTGCTTCTAAGACCGGAGCTTGACAGCTGAGGAGTCCTCCGCTGCTCTGAGAGCCAGGCAAAAATAAAACCCTGAGAGTGTCCAGTGTTTGGAACCAAAGCCAGCCACTGCTGATAGAGTACACACACTCACACCATTTGGGATTGTTGGGAGCAGCTGGTGTGTTTTGTGCCAGCTCTCCCTGGAATGCTATCAGGCTGTAACACAGTAAATGTCAACACCGGATGGAAGCAGGCGAAGAATGCAGCTGGCGATAAAGGGAAATTGGGAAAATGATGCACACATTCCAAAAGGGATGGGCGGAACACAAATATACTTTTAGACATGAGGAGGAGGAGAATTCCAGCACCTTCCCGATTGCACCTATTTACAAACACATGAAATACAAGATGCCACGTGCATATTACAGATGACCCAGGATGTCAAAACTAGACTGTATGTTACATCACTAATGATACAGTACATGCACAAAAGTAGCAAATAACCCATTTTCTTGTTAGCACTGAACTTGTCACCCTGCACATCGGAAACCCAGACCCCTCTTGCCCTTCTGCCCCTGAGAACAAAAAGAGAAACCACAGCTTTGTCTTTCACAAAACCGTGCTCGCTCTTTGAAGTCATTAGTAGCTGACACGCCAAATCTCTTCTGCAAACTGAACGACCCCGAGGCTCCAGTGACCTCCTTGTGCTGTGCATGGCATGCACGAAAAGATGTACAGATGTACGGTGTGTGCCTAAAAAGACGAGGTGAAGCTGAAGACCAAGAGGAAACCCAACACGCACTTCACACAGAATCTGCTTTTCCACTACAAATCAATACAAACAATCAGAGTCAGCAATACTGCTCTCCATAAGAAAAAAAAAATGTAATTCTAATCTGTGCTTCCTGTACTGCTATTCTGAATCTATGAGCAAAAAAATACATACATTTTACTCTGTACACCGTGTATACACATACAATTATTTTTTTTATTTATATAATAAATATATATAAGGATATAAGGTGGTAACATAAAAAGGAAAGTACCACAAAATAAATATAAATATTATTTTTATATACTGTATGCAGTAAGGACCAAATAAGGGGAGGGTATGACTCCATCGGATATAGACTATCAAATGACATGGAAAAAGCTCTCAGACACTATTTCTGTCCCACTGGTAAATTTGGGCTAATCATTTGGAGATACATTTAGCCATCAGGTCCCGGATATCCAAATGTCTTAATTATAGATAACTTGCGGACAGCTGAAATAAACAGAAAATGAGAGGAATGAAAGAGGCAATGAAGTAATTGCAAAAGCTCTCATGAATCGACCTAGTTCATCGCTGTTCATGCGTAAGGTGACACGTTTCTCTTCCATCTCACAGCTCTGTAAACTTCATTGTTAATGAGATCTGGTTTTAATGTAGAAAGCCATGCTCAGTGACCAAAGGGAAACTAACTGTGAAGCTGATTATCCTGTGAGAACATTGTCTTTAGTTGTGCGTTGAGTTAAATGTTGTGAAACGCGATGTGAAAAGGTAATTAGTGACCACTCGACCTTCGTTAAAACATTAACTGCTAGTGGGCTAAACAATATATGCATACGTATACATTTTAATATATTATTTTGTACGACGTACTTAAAATCCTGCTTCACTTAATTCATAGTTAAGAGTCATCTATTTCTTTTTAAACTTAATTGGTCGTATTTGTAAATTATAAAAAAGTTAAATTTTTGACAAAGCCTCTGTTAACTCACACAAATAGACACATTTTTACATATACGTTTCAAATAAAATCCCGAAGGCTGTTAAAACGGAGGAATGTGAGCCATTTGCAGTTACATTTTAACAGCTTCGCTTTCAGTAGGTGAACTTCCAACGTAAAGGCTTGTGTTTATAAGTGAACAGAAACTGCACTCTGAGAGCTTGTTAAGGCCATTAAAGTTTTATGCCAACATGAGAACAGAGCAACTGCTCAAATATTATTTCAAGTCGTGAGTCACATTCAGCGTGCAGCACAAAAACGTGAGACTACGTTGCACTTGGCGTGATTGACAACGACCAGAATTGTCCTATAGCTATGAAATGCATACCAAATATAATCAATTAAGAATCAACCCATTCCAGCTGACCACACAAATTTGGATATTGTGGGATGACCTGTCCCCTCGATGTCTTTTGTGTTTATAGCTTTGATTTAAACCAGGTACATACATATACAGGTTGATTTGCGTGCTGGTTAAAGAAACACACTTTTACTAGAAGCTAAAAACAACTTAAAAGTAGATGTTGAAAGAATCTCAAGCCTTTTCTTACTGAAGTGACAGATTAAAGAGTAATGCGCCAGTTAGAGTGAGTTTCCAAGCTCTTAGCGCTACACTGCCAACTGGCCTCGGAGATCATTGCTTGCCACAACCCGCCACATTGGAAACAAGCACTACTGCGAATTATTTTCCAGCCTACAGTGTTACGCATGCCTTGAAACAAAGAAAACGAAGGAAAACGGAGACACCCACCGTGTTCAGGAATGATAACACTGATGAACAGTATCTCCAAAATAAAAAAAATTAAAAAAAAAACAACAATGGCAAAACGGTAGTAAAGAATGTGTCTTTTGGATCACAAATTTTAAAAAGTAAAATTTTTGGCTGAACTACACCTTTATGCTTCTTTAAATAGATAGTACTACATCTAACTACTCAAGGTACAATTCCTCCCTGTTCAGTACGAAACATTTGTTTTTCTTAATAATAATAAGATAAGCAACATCTTCGACATCCAATTGAATCCTGTCTGATTGGCAGCCTCTTTTAGAGTTGTTCTAACCTTGACGACACAATTAGTCAACGCCTTCTCCACAAAACGAAGAGCTTTTTCCAGAAGATTGCGTTATGGGTCTTGTGGCCTATTAAGAAAATGGCACGCTAACTCTTCTTATCATTAAATACTCTTGGCTTCAAATAAAGCATTCTGTATTAAAAGGTGATTCATATTGTTGTAGAAATGTTTTCTTGCTGCCATGGTCTCTCATCCTGCTTTGAATAGAGGGAGGATCTTTATAAACTATTGATCATTGGAAAGTATGTTTGGTAGACGTGGTTTTGGGGATGCTTCATTCTTCAAGTATGCAAAGAGGTCTTTGAGCCAGTTACACAAAGAGATTATGTAATGGTTGTAAGTCAGCCTCTGGCACAGGTACCTGGGGGCAAAAAGCTGGGAGCGCGCAGCTGCACGTCTCAGCAGCTCCAGAACAGAACGTGCCGGGGCAGAGCAAAGCCAAGCTAGTGGAAGACTCCTGCTCTTAGGACCTGGCATGTTTTACGAAAACCATTCTCTGCGCCAAGAGTCATTTACTAAAAGCTTTACACTGTGGGGAAGCCCTCCCTCCTCTTACAAGAAACTGCACTGGAGATATTAATGTCTCTCTCTCATTCATTGCTCCTGGGATCTTTGAATCTTCGTCCTAACTACAAAAAATGGAGGACATCTCAATTTGAAATCCCTTTCCATTGGATGTCTTAGTATGAAGGAGATTCTCACTTTGGGTCGCCATACGTTTCCATTCCTATTTTGTGTTTTTACCTTATAAAAAAAACTGTGGAATAAATTAGAAAATTAATCTGCAAGATCCAGGGGTTCAATTCAAATTTGCAGAATTGCAGGTTTTAGGATTTTACTTTTTTGTTTACATATATATATATATATATATATATATATATATATAAAGTTAAATTTTTTTTTAAATAATTACTAAACCCTAAACTAAAATGAAAATAAAAAGTGAAAATGTCAAATTATTAATAAATACTATTTAGTATCATATTAATAGCATGAAAATAATGTTTTTAAACTCTAAACACCTTTTACTGCAAAATATTGTAAATGCTTTTTTTATTTCTCAAAAATTCGGTAATCTAATCCGTCAACATTGCAGATTTTGTTGGAAACTGTACTTGGTGTTTTGCTGAATGTCTTGCGTCCAAAATGTGGATATATGTGATATATGTGATAGAATTTGCCAGATTTTCCCTCAAAATAGGCTCAGAAAGTCTGTAGATTCCGCTTGAGCTTATGAATGTCCAAACCCGCACTTTACAGAGGCGCTCTAACATGGTACGGCCCATGAGACCCTTTCCTGGCCATAAGCCGCATTCATTTTACCTGACTGCCTGGTAAAATAAAGAGGGAAAGTTTAGAAAAACGGAACGCAGCTCACATTTGCTTTAAACTTAAACAGCTAACATATGTTTTGCGTTTGTGGAGAAAAAAGCCCTTACTTGAACATAGTCTCCTTAGGGCTGCTGACAAGAATTCCACAAAGACAGGAAACATAAAAAAACACTCTGCTTGATTTGATGAGGCAAACTTATCCAAGGACTCCCTCACTAGAGGCGGACCCCACAGACGAGCCACCCAGTAAATGCACCCCCTTCGCTCCCATGAATAAAGGCCACATGTTCTGTTAAACTGGAGGTGGAAGTGGGGAAAACAAGCCAGACATCTCCAGGGTACAGGGCCACAGCACTGGCTTTGTGATCTCCCTTGGAATGCCTCCACCGGTTCGGTCCAATCTGAAAGGATTCCAGGCCCATGAGCCCCCCTTGCCCACCTCATCCCTTCTCGGACTCCAAATCAAGCACCCTCCCCAACCAAACAGTGCTATGAATGCCACCTATCAGAGCTGGGCTAAACCCTGCGATTAGGGGGAATTTGCCGAAGGGCCCTTTGTAGAAAAGAAAAATGTCTGCCAGAGCAAGGAATGTGGAAAATTCCTGGCAGGACAAGCAGCCTTTTGTTAGGAGGCCTTTTTTTTTTGGATGGGGGGTGTTCTGGAGGGAAAGAAAAGCGCAGACAAATTGGATCTGGTCCGTTTAGGAGCCTCTGCTGTTTGAAGTGAAATCAGTTCCCAGAGTTTCTCAAAGGAGAGAGGAAAAGAAGGGAGAGGAGTGGAGGGGGTCGGCACAGTAATTCAGGTTTTTTACTTCAGTTTCAAAAAACTTTCCAGTTTTGAGTGGGTTTTTTTTTTACTGTTCTTGGGGCTCTGTGGGGTCTTTATTGGGAACTGGGTCAATACCTCAGTCGCTCCAATGGGATTCTTTACATACTCTGAAATATAGATTTATAGTTCTCGATTTGTTTGCCAAAGTCAGTTTCAATTTTACTAAACATTTCAACTCAAACAATAAAAAGAGAGTTTTTTTAAAAATTCAAATACATGTTTGCAGTAGGGCTACTGACAACAAAATAAGACTAAATGACAACAATAATAAAATCTAATTTTTCACAAAAATAATTAATTTAATTTAATAACACATAAAGGGGTGGTTTCCCCGAACAGGGTTTAATACTAGTCCTAGACTAAAATAAATATCAGAGCTGTCAAAAACATATGTAAAAAATAAATTAGTGCTATTGTTTGGTCTTAAAACAACATGTGAAGTGGATCAAATACAGTTCATCAAAGTTGTCATAAGACAGGAAAACATTCTGATTTTAGGTTTTATGACAACTTTGATGAAAGGTTTTGATACACACACACACACACACACACACACACACATATATATATATATATATATATATATATACAGTGCCCTCCACTAATATTGGCACCCTTGGTAAATCTG
>JAUCMS010000079.1:5676422-5720420 GCA_032357445.1 Enteromius radiatus
TGTATTTTTGATGTTGTGGGTCTATATTTCAGCTGGAGGTCCTGGACATCTTGTTTAGACACATGACATCATGGATTTTATCAAATACCAAGAGATAAAAATCAATCATTCACTGACTCTGTTAGAACTTTTATAATGGGCCATGGTTGGGTCTTCCATTGGGACAATAATCCAAAATAAACATGGAGTAATTCTGGATGAAGGTGTGGTCTCTTTTCTCTTATCAGGTGTTCTCCAAACTCTTCAGGCATTACAGGACAAAACTCAGAGCTGTTATCTTGGGAAAAGTACATATCAATAATTGGGTGCCAATAAGTCTGGATAACATGTATTGGAGAAAAACATTCATTTCATCATGAGTTTTTCTCCCCATTTTCAATTGTTTTACTTCAAATGGTAGGTTAGAATTTTGTGAATTTTAATGAAAGATCAAAATCCACAGCCACCTTTGCTCAGATTTACCAAGGGTGCCAATATAAGTGGAGGGAACTGTATACACACACACACACACACACACAACAATTAAATACACAGTTCTCTCAACAAACATTATCTATGTAAAGTCCTAGACAATGAAAACAAACTTCTGAAAGTATATTTTAAAAGAGTGAATGCAGAGGTTGTGAACCTGGTAACATTTCATAACACTGTCATAGTTTCTAACAGCTTTAAATCTGGGGTTGTTTATCTTCAGATTCGGGGAGTATAAATCAAATTCACTGTAATATACATGTTTTCATGGAAATGTCCTGAAGTGCCTGGAGAAAGACGTCAGTGAAAGAATGCATATGTGCAGCCCTCTGTGTGAACCGCTTCCCCGCCTGGCCATACCATGATAAAGGACTCGTGTCGCAGAGGTGTCACCATCAATAATGTATATCACATACCTTTCCTTCTTCATACAAACACAAAGATTTTCTGTCTTCCTCACCCTCTCGCTCACATCTTTTCCTTTATTCATTCACCCGTCAACACCATGTCAGCATTGATGCTCTATTACTTAAGTGCTGATTAAAAATTAACCATTTCTCATTATAGTTGCTCTCAAAATTATATAAAAGTATATTCCATGTCCATACTAGGTGAAAAAAAGTCAATTATGACATACTAATACACATTTATGAGATGTCAAATTCTGAGATAAAAATTATATGAAAAATTAAATTATGACATAAAACCTCGATAATGGCATTAAATTCAAAATTCAGAGATAAAAAGTCAACATATTGAATTTATATTACAACAAAAAGGTAAAATTATGACATAAAATGTCAATTATGGTATTAAAATTCAATCATACAACTTAAAAATATATATTTATGAAACATTACGACATGAGATAAAAAGTTATAATTTTTGACTGTTTATCTCAGAATTATTTACCAGTTATGATTTGCAAGTTTTTCGTAATATTGACAAAAAAAAAAAAAAAAAAAAAAAAAAAAATATATATATATATATATATATATATATATATATAAAAATAAGAGAGAAAACAAAGTATCCCCAGGTTATGGAAGTACGTTTCCAGGTAATTGTGACTTTTATATTTCACAACTGAGACTTTTTTATCACTCAGTGTGATAAATGTAAAATATGAATCTACCAACTTAACAACAGAGAACATTACACTACAGAATCTCTCTAATATGGGGAAAACTTCTTTAATCATCTTTCCCCCCACTGCTTTCATTTGCGGCCCTCTTTCTCCCTAAATTCAATCTCTCGTCTCTCACATTCTCATCTCCGGAGCACCTATCGAGGCAGCTGTTATGGTCGATTAAAGCGCTTCCAGAAGCTGGAACAGGAAAGGGAGGGGGGGCAGTGAGAGATGAGGGGGAGAGGTCACAGGGGTCACCGGTGGAAATCCGTTGAGGTGATCCCAGCAAACTCCTGCTGTGTGAGTAGACTGAACACACGCCCTTATTGGCAGGAATTCAGCTTCCCGGGACCCAGATCGAAAAAGTCGAGAGGAGGGGAGAGGGCTCGGGGAATGCAGGGAGTGAGGTAGAGATGTCCACTCTCTCTCTCACGCTGTATCTAACTTGCACAGCCGGCACAGGAACGGCTCCAAGCCACAATGTAAACGAAGCTTTTGCAAGTGCATATTTCAAGACCCCAACTCCTGCCCAGGGTTTCAATAATTGCTAATAAAATGTTTGCAGCTCATTACAAAAATCTAGTCACCATCCAACTACGTCTAATTGGAGGAAGTCCTGCCAAACGAAATCAAACCTATGAAAAGTAGCTTTTCCGAACATGCTGTACAAACAAGAAGTTTGTTTTAACCCACAAGACCTTCTTATTATTTATGCTGGCCAACTCTAAAATTGACAGAAAGGCGCTTCAACTAGAGTCAACACAGCTTGACATTCACAACCCTTTTACTTCTGTAATGGGAAGTATTTCCAAGTAAAACAAAACATTCAACAAGTTACAAATGTATGAAAAACTTGATTTTATCTAACATACAACATAAACTGTCATGTTCACGAGATGAAAAGTGGGCAAGTCACACTCTCAGAAAAGCTGTCACTGGGGCAGTACCTTTTCAAAAGGTACACCTTTGTACCTATTAGGTTCAAATATGTACACTTATTTGCTAATATGTACCTTTAAGGTACCAAAAATTTACCCTTTGAAAAGGTACATAAAAAGTTATAAATTTATTTAATTTCAACTTCATAATTACTATTTACATTTTTTATGTGGTGGAAACGGACTTCTACAAAATATACTAATTATTGAAAAATTAGACTTTTAAATAATCTAAGTTAAAAATGACTAAACTTGTATTATCCATTAGGAACTGATTGGCTGTTGACTGTGAAGACTTAAAGATATTTTGTCTCGGATAGAAATGCAAAAATTGTACCTTTAGAAGTGCTACGTGGACAACTTTGTACCTTATCTACCACTAAAAGGTGAATCTTAGTACCTTAGAAAAGTAATAGCCTATGTACTATCAATCTTTTAGTGGTAAATCAGGTACAATAAAGGTGTCCCATTAAGTTTCAAAGTAAAACTCCTTTGACACTGCACGCTGGTCCCGGAAAATTGCCAGAGTGCCTTCTGTGTGAACGCAAACAAGTCCTGGAATTTATTTCAGGATCTATCCCTAGTAACATTGGTGGGTTCAGTCCTGGAACTAGCTCTGTGTAAACAAAACCAAAAACCAATGCAGGGTGTGTCATAGTGATGAAGCACGGTATCATGCAACAAAAATCAGTGTTCATGATGAAAAATTATATACAAAACTGCAATGAAGCAGAGATCAGGGAGCTCCTCACTATCCACGCTGAAGCTGAGATCATTCACTAGATAAGTGAAAATCACACGTAACGTCACATGTCTTTGCGGGATCCTTATGGGATGTGTGTGAATGCACTCCGGAAAATGACTGGCAGTTTATTAAACAATAAATGAAAAGTTTGCAGAACACATTATCTGTGTATTTTCCAGAATTTTTGTGAAGAATGAAGAATATATATTTTTCAAATCTATCAGTAGATTTATAAATATTGCATTGCTTATGACTGTACCCTGAGTCTAAATAGAAATATTGCCTTTGCTTTACATAATATTACGTTAAAATTAGTCGAGGTGAATCATGTGGAAATAAAAAACTAGGCAGAGCAAGTTATTAAATTCTGATGACATAATGTGTCTTGACAAATCATGCACAATAACACCAAGAACAAGTAATAAAGTAAATAGGGTCAGCTTTAATTTAAATGTAACAGATGCCCATGTAGCCACCCGTATGACTTGAAGTCTCATTGCGGTGTTCTTCAAACATTGGGATTTGTTTACAAGTTTAAATAAAGCTGACAGTTTCAGTCTCATTTAGTGTGGAATAGGAAATAGGCCGACTGACTCAGAGAAGGACAGGACCTCAGCTGACTGCCGAGTTCAATATTTTGCCCGGGAGGCTCGCGAAGGCTATAAAAAGGTTTTGATGTTTGACACCAAATTCCCATCATAATACCCTCCTCTCGCCTCACACATGGACACATTAAGAAAGGGAAGAAGGGAGGGAGGGAGGGAGGGGGGTAAAAAACGAGAGAGAAAAAAATCTTTTCACACTTTGGCAGCAGCTGAGGGTTTTCCAAGCCTCCCCACCAAATCGAGACTGTTGGATGACTCCCAATCGCAGCCCTTGTTCCCCTTAAAACACCGAGCGCCTCCCCTCTTCCTTGCCAGACTCTCCCTCGGCTCTGATTCCACTCCTCACCACCTGACAACACTGTCTGTCCTCCAGCCAAAAGCATCAGATCCTTGTGCGAGATGAGAGAGAACTTCCTCCCCACCGTCTCCCGTCCTCCGCTCATTCACTTATTCATTCACTCATTTCCTCGTCTCTTCCTAGAAGTGGGAGTCGTTAGGTTTACAGCGTCCCAATTGTTTCCCCCCCCCCCCACCTCCGATTTGGCAAGCCGGAGAGCGACCTGCTCAGATGTTTGCGAGGCCGTCACGATCCAGCAAACATTGGTGGAGTGAACCACCTGGGAAAGGAAGAGCGAGCATGAATCACGAACCTCATATCGAAGGAATTCTTGGCGTGAGATGAGGTGGACATCATAGAGTCAACCTCTCTGCCAGATCTTTTGAGTGCTTGTGACATCCCTCACGGTTTGAAGACGCCACGGGAAGTAAATCTATTGTCTTCGGCCGGCATTCCCGCTTCTTGCCTTGGTAACAAGAAAGCAGGGCTGTTGGCTAACTAACACTCAGAGGGCCGTGGAGCTCTGGAGAGAGAGCACAAGAACTTCTCCCTTCTCCGCCACGGTCTCGCTTGCAGAGGAACCAAACGTGAGAACACGCTGGACAACGGCCAGTTGGCAGTATGAAAGGGAACTGAATAATGTTAGCCGTTTGAGGACAGAGATAGTCCGTTCCAACATGCCCCCACCTCCGCAACACAGCGCGGCTTGTCCGCTTGGCACAGCCGAACCGGTCCGTCTCCGCACCTGTGCAGGAGGAACACCCGGAAAAGGAAGAGGGGGGCAATAAATCAGTCTTTTGGCTGCTGCAGCAAATCTAGCAGATAACATTACGCCTGGTGCAGGGGATCCGCAGAATTCTCCCTATAGCAGGACTTCCTGTTGGCCTGATTTATAAATAACAAAAGGACGAGAGTGGAGACGAGAAATGAAATGTTATAATGCAAATCTGCAACCAAGTAACAGGATTATTTATACTTAAAAAAAAAAAAAAGAATTTTATATATATATATATATATATATATATTAAATTGTAAAGCACAAGTAGTCTGAGTGATATATATGGAAAATGTATGTAAATATAATTTAAAGTAATTTAAAATTATTAGGAAACTTTGCAAAGTTGTTAATATTAATATAATTTAATGTGTTTTTTCATAATTTTTGTAAATACTGTATCATTATAGCTTAATTAAAAATACACACACACACACACACACACACATATATATATATATATATATATATATGTATGTATGAATATTAATCCTACTCAAAATGAAAGTTTTTGTTTATATGCGTGTGTACTGTTTTACATATTTATTATGAATATAGATACACATTCATACAGTATATGAGAAAATATTTGAAAATATTCACGTATTTGCTTATATATATATATAAAAAATTAATTTTATTATAAATATATTTAATATACAAATTTGTTACACCCTTATAAAGCCCTTCAGTCTTATACAGCAGCCCTCCGTTTCAGGTCGGGCTGCCAATAAGCCTGTCAGGCTTTATTCTGTGATGATAACCTGCTGGATGTACATTATCGATGTACATATATATATATATATATATATACGTATGTGTGTGTATTTATGTATACATACATGTACACAGTACACTACACACACATATTATGTAAAAAAAACAAAAACAAAAAACACTATTGTCGATGTGATTAATTAATCATTCGACAGCATGATACAATTTTTTTTCCCACACATTTTCATTTGTGTGTTGTGTGCTTTTTAATTTTTTATGTTTTTTTGTAGTTTTATGTATGTCTTTTTAGTTTTTTTTTTATTACCAATATTCAATAATATTATAGCGCTTCCACTGAAAAACATGACTTTGTTGTTTTCAGTTTTATTAATAATTCAACACTTTCCTTTATTTGAAATGATGGTTCATCTCATTAAAAAGGCAAATATAATAAATATATCAATTTCTTTTTTTTTTTTTTACTCATTGTGGATGCAATCCAACTGATGAGCTCAACATGGGAGATTTCTGAAAACAACAAATCCTTTTGCCACCTGCAAAATATTATTTTAATCTCAAACATTTCTACATCCTCTGACTGCTGGATTTCCCGTCTAAAAGCGTGATGCTCAACGCATCCTCAACAGGGGTCATTCTGAACCTGACGGATAAAACGGTCCTGATCAGCCTTTGGTGGCTGTCCTAAACGTCTCCAGAGGAATGAACCTGATTAAAGCATTATTTTTTCTCTTCTCCTAGCCAGAGCCACCTTCCACTATTAACCATTTAGGGGGGGTGGAGATACTTAGTTGGGGGAGGGGGTCAAAGGAAAACATTCCAGCGGCCCCTTGTAGCCAAAAAGGATATGCTATAATTAGTTCCAGGAGGGCGAGCAGTAGCTGAATGTAGAAAACTGACTTGTTTATCCAGAAGAGGAATGGCAAAGCTCTTGTCAAGTCCACCCTGTAGATGTGGAGACCGCCATGCAGCCCCTCGGCCATGTCAATTAATCTGTGACATGCTAAACAGATCATAACCCACACACAATGACCCATACAAGAGGACGAAGGGCTGCAGATGCACACGTTTCCTATGGCCCATTCATAAAAAAGGAGACAGGAAGACAAAAAATGTTGGTTTTCTGCCTAAAACGGCATTGGCTGAACTCAAAAAGGCCTTGGCACACATCTGCAGATGCAGGGCTCGTTCTTTTACACCCTAATGTTCCGATCGGAGCGCTATCTCTCCCTGCTTTCCATCTCTGACTCATTATCATTCATACACTTGGCCGCAAGTTCATCTCGGACTTATTCACAGGATGTCATACCACTATGCCCACTCCACATTCAGGATGTTTGTAGTATGACTACAGCCTGATGAATATGCCTCCAGATTCACACCAGATTGTAACTCATATCAACTGCAACATGTGTCTTTGTGCGACAGAAAAAAAAAAGTAGGGCCCTATGAAATCCGTTTTTTTCCCCCAAAGTAATTTTTTTAATTTTTTCAGTTTTATTTTCTAGATGGTTAAATTGTATTCATACAATCATAAAACATGTCTAATTAATTAAAATCATGCAACATGCACATTTATTAAAGTTGAACAAGAATCACATTTTAAGGCCATATTTTTAAAAACTTCCTTTATTGCTGATGCCTTTTAAAAAGGAAAATAGCTGAAAGCAGCAGCGTATTTGTTTCTCCACAGGGTAAAATGTATCACACTTCCATGAGAAAAATCTTCTGTTCTCTGACAGACTTCTGCCCTTGCTTAAGTCTAGTTAACCTTTGACCCATACTGTTTTAGTTTGTTAGCTTGCGCTTCAATCATTTTTTTTTCTGGTTACGTCTTTGAAGACATACTCTGAAAAAGGTATTGATATGGCAGTCATCTCGAACTTCATAATGATGAATTCAGCATTAAGCAAACGTTTTTGGTTCATTTCTCATTAATTTTCTCCGCATTATTAATTTCATTTTGTGCAGAATGTTTAGAAATGAGAATAAAAGCTACTATTTTCTTTTTCTGTCTATTTCTGTTGCTAAGTGAGGGAAAACGTTTACAAAGTCTACTTAGCATCTACAAAGAAAATCACTCCACTATCTATTTGTTTAAGACTAACTGACATCAGTGTGTGGGTGGATCAAATGCATGTGTGTGTGTGTGTGTGTGTGTGTGTGTGTGCGCGCGCGTGGGAGTGTGTACCTGCATCACGCAGCCATCATGAAAGAGCAGCCGAACGCACCTTTGGGCATCAGTACAAAGGAAATAGGGCAATAAATGTAAACTTTATCAGTTCAGTCCAGAGAGTTCAGCCTTTCAGACTCTCAATCTCACACACTCATTTAAACATACACGTCTGGATCAATGTGTACCCTACTATGTTGTAAAAAAAAAGAAGCTTTTTCAGGTCTGACGCTATTTTAAAATGGACTTTTGAAAGTTAGCTTTTTATAATTATTCTCTAATAGTTGTGCTGCAACACTTAGGTGCTTTAAAAGTGATTAATTTACCAAAAAAAAATCTATTTTTTCCAACAAACAAATTTTGAGCCTTGGTGCTAATACAGGCACCATGAGTTAAATTCCAGTTTGCAACATTTTGTCATTTACTAATTTTCTACCAGTCACTTTCTATCACTGACCAAATGCAAATAAAGTGCCATAAGGTAAAAAAAAAAAAAAAAAAAAAGTATAATATTAATAAAACACACAACCACACACAAGCAAAGCTCTTCTGTAAGACTCCACATATTCTCTGATTCATCTACCACTTTGCATGTCTATTAAATTTTAAAGTTTCTGTGCTAAAACAGTTTGACGTGAAAAGTAAAAGCTGAAGTTTAGCATGTAAGCTATAGGGGCTCAGCTGAGACCTGGATGTAAAGGGTGTTTTGGAAAAGCTCGGCTCACATGTGACTCAAATCGCATTCCTGAATGATAGAGTCAGATGGGTCATGTTTTCCTCCAATACAAATGTACTAATTTCTGTATTGAACAAATCATTTCAGCCCCCCGCGCTATATGTGAATTCATGCAACTACGTCGAACTGTTTCATGAAAGCAAACTGACGATCCGAGGATCTAAGAACATAATAGCAAACTCTAAAGATTTGCACACGGTATATCAAAACTGTGCTGTCACTTTCCTAAAAACGTATAGTTCAATCAGATGTGACACACTTTTGAATCTTTTAAGTCAGTGTGTGTGTGTGTGTGTGTGTGTGTTCAGGGGCCTCGGAATGCTTTGCTTTTCCTGTCTGCCTGAGAAAAATCCATAAGGACACAGAGTCAGCATGCCACAAAGGGTTCATTCTCTCCATATCTCCCCGCAGTCATTCTGGTGGCACTTTTAACTGCCTGCGGCTTTACTCCTCCAGCTATCAATCAAACGTGTCAGGCTGATAAACACCCAAAACTTGAATTAGACCTGAGTGCAAACAGTTGCAAGACCTCCATCTTTTGCACATGAATTCTGCAATTAATAAGTGATTAAGTCAAATAAGTACATGACTGGGCATGCATATATGTAAACTTAAAATATATGTATTTTTGTATATACTGAAATATTATTTTTAAATATAATTTTTATATAATTTTATATATTAAAAATATATAATTTTGTGATTAAAAATATAAAACTTGACCTCTCTCTCTCTCCCTCTCTCTCTATATATATATTTTTATATATATATAAAAATTCAAGATTTTATACTGAAATCTTCTTAATTGGTAAAATACTATGTGTGTGTTAATGTATGTATGTTTGTATGTGTATATGTGTGTATATTTGTATATATATATATATATATATATATATATATATATATATACACATACATAGTTCATTTGCAAAAACGGAACTTTTTTTTAACAATTTTCAAAAATAATGCTTTATAGTGCATTCCAGTTAATCTCAGACAAACTGCAGTTGGGTTATGACTAGTTTTGACTAGGTTAAAACTCTTTACACACACAAATATATATATATATATATATATATATGTTATCAGTATATCTAAGACTTCATAAAAAGGTCAGATCAACAGGAAAATACCATTTAAATAATTAAGTTAAATTTAAATAAATATATAAATTTAAATTATATTAAAATTTAAAGAGAATAACTGTATAATGTATCACATGAAATAGTATTCATAAAATATAAATAATTACAATTGAATAATAAATGAATGAATAATAAAACAAGATCCAAAATATCAAGTATTCACAGCTTGTGTCCAGATATATATGACTAATGTAAACAAACTCACCCATTTCCTGGGTCTTCCTCTAGGTCTTTTCTCCCCTGTGGTCTCAGCTTTCTGCAAATGCCAACAACTGTGAATTAGTGGCCGGTATTTCATCAAGTGCTTTAAACAAATTTTTTAAGCACACAATTTGTCACAAGCGGAGTCATTTTTATATACAGCCACAAAAGGAGAGGGTTAAATGCTAGGGCTCCATTTCCTCTAATGCTTTTAATGCAGAAAGAGTTTGTAAGGTATATCCGGGCCTCCAACAATGAACTGTCTCCATTGCTCAAGTTCCTGGTCTGTGCAGCGTAATATTTCACTAGAGGAATTTTATGCCATTCAAGTGTAAATAAGAGCACCATTATCAGCAAAACCACCCAGATAAGCACAATGAAAGACAGTTATGGGGTTTCTATAACAGTGGCTCCAACTTACGTTCATTAAAGCAGTCTGTAACAATAAAACGAAAACATAACTTCACCATCCAGTTGCTAAAGATCATTAAATATGTTTAGGAGGCAAGATTTCTGATTTGCCGGTTGTCAGAACTTCACCATATGAGCCAAAACAGCAGGGTATCATTTCCTAAGGACATTATGTGTCATTCAAGCAATCTTGTCCTCCTCTGAAAACATAACTGAAATTATTTGACAGGTGGAAGCAGAAGATTCTTGCCCCGTGGGTTTGAACAGCGTGGTCGAAGACAATTAACAAGACAAGACACGTCTTCATTATTTATAGGATATAAAGTTTTCTTCTGGCCATAGGCTTTTGTTATGCAGAGGCCTGCAGGAAACCTTATTCAAATCATCAAACATCTATGAATTCAGCAAATGACCCAGGAAGGGTAGGTGTTAGTGGTATGTTTGTGAGGACGTTGTGAGGAGTGTTAACATATTAACACCAGCATGCATAAGCATTACACTAATCTGGTTATACATTTGTTATCAATAGTTATCAATAATGTGTAAAAACAAATCCTGAATCATGGGATAATTTTCCTGGTGTGGATCTATAAATGTGTAAATGACAAGGAATATAATTGATTTAGAAATTAATACAATTAATTTAAAGTTCATAATCAGTTTGTACTGTAAAAGTGCAGTACATTTATTTGGATTTGTGCAGCGTTGTTATTGTTAACTATACTTATATTTTGTTAATTACGCTAAATTGATCTAAATCTTAAAATGAATATTACATCTATAAAAATATTATACATACAAAACAGTATATATATATATATATATATATATATATATAAAATGAAAGTAAAAATATAAAAATCTAATTATTTTTCATATTTTTATTTTTCTAATTATTATTTATTGCTGAATCAGCAATTTACTGAAAAGATCAGATTCAACAACAACAACAAAATTATATATTGCACAACACAATATTTCTCTCAAAGATGCACTAAGCTAGGGAAGACATTTAGATTTTTAGTAAATAATATCTTAAATGTTTTAGTCTTTTCCTCAACCAAACTTAGCGCATGGTTTCAGAAGATTTGAAATACAGTGAGTGAGTTATATGGGACACTTTCTGGTCACTTTGAACAATAACAGACCCATTTACCTTCATTATATTCTTCAAAAACTCACCTTTCAGTTAAATTATCCCTTTACGGACACAACAGCTTGTCATGGGTTAGCATGCTTAGAGTGAGAAACTTGTATTTACTCTTAAAATATTCATAGCAGTACCTTATTACTATTTTAAGATACTAATATGTACCATTTAGAGCAAGACAAGACACAAGTTGTCTCCTTAAAGGAACTGTGTCTGATGTACTCCTGAAGGTACAATTTTAGTACATTTTTCTCTGACAGTGAATAAAAAGCCATGCGGGTTTGTAAAGACATGAGGGTAAATGATGACAGAGCTTTCTTTTTTGGATCCTTTTAATTCCCATATTCTTATGTTTGGAAGACTTCTACAATGCATCCCTGTCTCTTGTGTTGTGTGTGATGTGTTCAGCCCTGTTTGGGTTGGTCTGTTTGCCCTGACTAAGTATGCAGGCATTGTCAAGGCTCACATTACCACTTCTCCAACAAGCACAGTTTGTTTTGAATACCCCAAGGACGCTTCACCATTCTGCGTAGGCATGATGGAGAAACATAAACCTGAGCGTCATAGTTCACGCCGCAGCCAGTCACTTAGAAAGGACAGAGAGGCAGCTACGGGTCGACGCTCAGCCCTGTGCACCCTCTCAGGATTGAAAATGGGTGAAAATTTGATGCAAAGATTAGATTACGGTGCTTATAATTCCCGCACATTCTCAAAGACACAATCCCTTTAACCTCACCTTTCCTCGTCAGTGTCTTTCTCAATGTCTCTGTCTGTCTTTCTGGGTCCAATCAGTGTCTCCCTACCCTCAGTCCTCTGTTGGGGAGGCTGCATTTTTAATGAGGAGATTTAATGGTCTGCAAGCTGACACCCTGATCAATTAATCATGTCTGTGTTTGCGTGTCTCGTCCATCCAAGTCTCGTGTCCGTGGCAGACACAAGCCTGGGTGCTCACTGTCCTCTTCGACACCAGGACATCCTGGCATGCGTGTGAGGCCAAGGACAAGGCCATTTCTCATTAATGGAAAGGGAGGGGCGGTCTCGCCTCTGCCAAACCCACTTTTGCGAATGGAGAGTTTAAAATTAGCCTCCTGGTGCCCCGTATCAAGTTCCAACAATGTCTAGCCAATGGAAAATATTCGGACTGGTCATTATGGCCAATGCATTCACCAAAATGATCGTAGCAGAGTGGAAACTGTGTGGTTATGCGTGTCGACAGCTAAAACAGTGTTAATCACCACTGAGGTATATCGTGGCTTGGTTAGCCTGATTTAGCCTGGATTGTTCATATGATATCAGATCTGTGGGTTCTGTAGTGCAACTAAGAGCTAAAAATTAAATTGCATTATTTATTGACTGCTATCATTCTAGAGTTTATTCTATCTATCTATCTATCTATCTGTCTATCTATCATTCTAGAGTTTATTCTATCCATCTATCTATCTATCTATCTGTCTGTCTATCTATCATTCTAGAGTTTATTCTATCTATCTATCTATCTATCTATCATTCTATCTATCTATCGTTCTAGAGTTTGTCTGCTATTCTTTTATCTATCTATCTCTAGTGTCTCTAGTGGGGCACCTTGCAGATTTAGATTCTTTTCATTTCTCTGTAGATTTATCAGTTCAGTGTATATCATATCAATGCTAAACAAGATGAAACGGGATTACACTAGCAGAAAAGTGCTCGAGCTTTTCAAAGCGGTCCCGTGACTGTTTACAGTGGTACATCACCGTGAAAAGAGAGTGGTCAGAGCTGTCAGTAAGTTATTAACGCAAACTAATTCCGCAAATAGACATCTCAGCTTCCCTTGACGGCTCGGAGACGAGAATCGCATAGTAATACTTCTAAAACCCAAACGCACTGACAGTTGGAGGGAACTTCCCGCAAACATATGCCAGACTAGACCACACACACAAGCGAGGCAGAAATGTTAATGACTTCATTACAAAACGCTCGCCAGAACAACTCCTCTTTAAAGGCATTCCCAATACATAAACAGAATTATGCGATTACAAACGCTGACAGTCACATTCAGCTAAACTGATGCACGCCAACTAAATCTTATGTGATGCTGTGATTTGCTTTTCTGTTTACATGGGTATTAGCAAGGAATGGGAACAGAGTTCGTTTGGCAATATACAACAGTACATGCTCTATACTCCCTGCGCAAAGTATACACTTCATGCTTGCCTGTGTGTGTGTATGCCTGCATGTTTGTGGTTCTCTCACATATGCGTGGTAATTTGCCTAAGGCGAGACAGAGAGAGAGAGAGAGAGAGAGTATTTCTGCGTGAAGAATTCACTGCTACTTTTAGGTGTGTAGGTCAGCAGGACTCCCCTCGCCACATTACTGGAGCTTAGTGTTAACTACTACGCTGAAACACACAGCAAAGAGGTTCAGGTCACTGCGGTCCGTTCACACAGGCTTTATGATTGAGACGTCAAGAAGGCAACCCCCAACATTCACACACGCATACATACGCCCCGGATGTTGACACATTTCACATGCTTCTAAATGTCCCTGACACGTTCTTGATAAATGATTCATAAAAATGGTAAGAGCCCATTTCCTCAGTTAACACTGCCAAGGTTAATATTCCTTTTCTTGTGAAGTGGTACATAATAGACTGAATGATAAACAAGAGGAAGGACAGAACAACTTTGTCAATTGGATAGACATATAGAGTGATACACAGAACATACGACAAACAGAGTTAGATGTGAGTTTGTTTTTTACTGCTGAGGTGTGCAGAAAGCTGCCTGGTTCTCACCTTCTGCGCTGCTTTGGAGGGGCCCTTGTTCTTGCTTCCTTTGGGGCGTCCCCTCGGTCGTTTGGGGACAGGCTCTCCTGTGGGTTCCTGAGGATGAGAGGAGGTGAACTTAGGCCATGAGGGCAGGGCATTTATTAAACAATAAATAAAACAATAAATGCATTGCTCAAAATAACAGCTAACATATCTGGACACTTTCTGTACATTAAATGTTTGTGGATCATGTTCATAGTTAATGTGATGCACTACATTTGTGGTTACTCTTCTGTGTGAATGAGAGGAAAACTGACTTCATAGATCCTCTAAAAATCCCATTGGGACCAGCTGCTTGAAAGTAATTGCAAAAATAGCTTAGCCAAGTGCAGGTGCCATTTGATTTGCCTTCCAATGCAAAGAAATGCATGCATTTAAAGTATAATTTGGGTGTCAAGAAGTGTCCAACTACATTTTGAGACCACTGCTGCACTCTCCCTCTTCTCAAAGGCAGCATGGTCCACCTTCCACCAAACACACATTTACTGGTGGTCTCCCATTCACTTGGTGCTTTACAAGTTAAAACCAAAGCAGCTGGCAAATGTTGTGTGTGTCTATGTGTTTGCACACATGAAAAACAAGTAAATGTATCTTCAATTCTTGCACATACAACACATTTTATAGATAGATAGATACATAGATATGTGTGTGTTAATTCTAAGAATTTTAAATGTTATTAATTTTACATTTTTGAATTTTTTGTTTGTTTTTGTTTTTTTCACATGCTTCACCTTTACCAGCCAAACAATTCAGTATATTTGGTGAATGACTATTTTTAACCTCTCTTGCCAGCTCATCCTAATGGCTATTTGCAAACAGAGGTATTGCAGTGAGTCACTTGTGAATTACTTAAGATAGTGAATCACATCCTCTGAAAACAAGCAATCATAACAAGAATTTTAAAGGATGTGGTCATGACTAAATATCCAGAATACTCTAAAATACATGACAGATGCTCAGTGACATTACATTTTTATTACACGCCTGTTGTTATAGTAACCACTGCTCACATCAACAGTTACATATAAAACAGCCAATATACGTTTGTCTCTCTACCTCTATATAAACACACAAAACAATTAGGCCTCAATATCAATTACTATATATATATATATATATATATATATATTTACACATGCACTAGTATACTAGGTATACTACTATATAATTACTTTGTAAGTATATATATTTTGTAATTTGTAATTTTGCATCATTACAAAAAAACTATAATATTTGTTCATGATCCAAAAATAATATATATATATATTTTTAAATATTTGGTCTAATGAAAGATTTCTTAAGCAAACTGGGTTCACATCAACAGAGGACCCTGTAGCGCAGACTCAATCTGATAGCTGATCTTATCCAAAGCAACTCACAAAAGTGCTTTAGCATCACATACGAGAGACCGTTGTGATCAACAGATGGCAAGCATGTAATTTGGAATACTATCTGCTAGGAAAGAAGTGCTTCCTGTACAAATACAAACAAGTGCTCCTCGCAGGCCTACAATAAACCTAGCACAAGCTATACATTCAGTCCGCAGGAATTCCCCTCAAGAGAAACGCAAACCTCAAATGCAATCACAATCAAAGCACAAAAACATGATACTTTTGACTAAAAACACCTAGTAAACATTCTTGAATAGAACACAATAGACTTCACTGACATAAATTCATATTTCATGCAATGACAGCAGTGTCCTTCGGTGTGCCATGCTTTATTTCAATAAAACTACTTTAAAGAAATATTTTAATTGTTCTTTAATTATTATACACACAACTCTTACAACTCTTACTCAATACTTATACAAAGTAATTAAAAATTATTTATTAAAATCATAATATTATTAATATTAATATAAATATTATTAAAACATATTAAGATCAAGTAGTGAAGGTAAAACATTATTAACAATCCAAAAAAAAAAAAATGGGAGGAAAAAATAAGAAATTAAATAAAATAAAATAAATCACAATGTCACAATATATAAGAAAATGTATATTGCCAATGATTTCTATTTAGATAAACATACTTTTCCACAGGCTACATTCCATCCTTTGTACACAGGTATACTTTATGCAATACAGTACTATACAATAAAGCACAACAATATTATATTATATTATATAACATCCTCCTAAACCAGACTAAATTGGTCTCCCAGACTGGCTAAGATGGTGTTAAGCAGGTTTAGCTGCTCGCCAAGTTGGTCAAACTGAAAACTGGCACATATTCCTTTAAAACCTGCAACTAGACCTGTATGAGAGACCAGCAAACCAGCTCAGTCTGGTTTAAGCCGTTTTTGCAGCAGGGGTGCATGTAAACATAAGCCATAAAGTGCGGGCGAAGAGTAATATATGGTTACAGTAAGAATGTTTATTACGCAGCCCTGCAGGTCTAAACGTGTCCGTTTCCCAATTTAGAATATTAAAGGTGTTCGCGGTGGAAGAAATAAGAGTCGCACACTGACCTGTTGCGGCTTCCTGGGTCTACCCGGTCCCCTCTTCTTTGGCTCGGCAGGGGCAGGCTCGGGCTCGGTTTGCTCCTGCGATCCTGAAGCTTCGCCGGCGGCTTCCTCACCGCGCGCGCTCATCGTGTGTGTGTGAGTTCCAAACGGAGTCTTAAGCACCTTCTGTTCCTGCAGGCAGTGTCTTGCGCTCACCAATGCGCGCTTATCAAGAACAATGCGTTTAAAACCGGTGCGGACATGAAGGGGATGCAAAATGTAAACTAAAAGCGCGGTATTGTGAGAAGCACGTGCTGTCTCTTGGTTGACAATTTGGCTCACACACACTGAGGGAAAAAAAATCTCCTGTGTAGAATTAAGTGGGGGTGGCTTTAGTAATAAAATAAGCCCGGTGATCGATTGCAATTTGAACGACACATTCGCAGAGGGAAGTGTGACAGTGCACTGTCAAATCCACGCTACTGCGGATTCAAGAATTTGCGGGGAACGGCTTTCTACGCGGATTGGTTTAAGTCAAAAAATGGGGGCATTTTAAATGCATCCCTGCTGCCCACACGGAAATAAGTCCACAGACTGTGGATGAGGATGAGGTATATACATTAAAAAAAGAGGAGAGAGAGGCGAAAATCACTTTTCCCGTGGGTGGATAACAGGGGAGGGAGGGGGCACGAGAGGCGCAAAGAGAGAGAGAGAGAGAGAGAGAGAAAAGAATTGGACAACAGCCAGAGAAAACATGAGAAATACTAAGAGGAGAGACCACATTGAGACAAACTCACGTGTCCAGCACCATTCATGTTACTGGCTACACTCCAGAAAAGTTTAAAGACACAGCACAGTTCATAGACTTGTTTATTTGTTTGTTTATTTCAAGAAATGTAAACGATGCGTAAACTTCGCGTTGGGATGTGCTACGATTCTTCCCCCCCTAGTGAATTTGTGTCCGCCAACGACTCTTTTAGTGTACTTTTTCAGGAATAAATATTTGAGAGAAAAGTTTCGTGTTGCTGCCCTCAACATTGCCACATGATGAGATCATTTCAGAATTAAACTATTTAGTTCGGTTTTTTAGATGCTGTATGATTGCAATACAATTGGCGTAACAGCAGGCTATATTAAGAAATGTAATATTAAAACAAAAAATATTAAATATATATAAGACTATTATATAGACATTTGAACAACAAGTCATCATTTGAGCCTTATGATTTGCGGTTTGTATATAATTTTGTCATATTTGTTGCTTTAAAAAGAAGGTTCAATAGGTGAGTCATATTAATTTAGTAATGCAAACGTCTTTGGATTTATTAGAAAAAAGCCATTAGTTCCGAATCGGATAACACTTGTCGTTTGCATGCATGTTTTTCAATGAAGGAATAACTAAATAAAGCAAGCATTCATTGTTTGTGAATCGAAATAGACTGGTGCCGCTGACTGATTTTGATTCAAAATAAAGAACCGCTTTATAATCAGTTCAGGATTCGGACTAACGTTACTTGAATGTCGCGTAGGCTACGGGTTTTTTATGCTATAACTTCGGTAGTTTTTATTATATACTAGGCTAAATATAAAAATTAACTCGAAACGTTATAAACAATCATTCAAATAAACTCTTGTTTGTAATGTAAATCACCGAGTAGTTTAACTATGGTTAATTTAATTACAGCATTTATAAATAATTTGGCGTTTCCACCAAATCTAAACATAATCCATGTCACGCCTCGTACTAGGCAATTTTACACACTCATCAAAAGTGTGCGTTGTAAACGAAAGGGAAGCAGTTGTTTTTTGTCCCTCAAGGCCGCGAGCACAAGCAGATCGACCTCCAACAGCCGCGTGTCTTTGAAGTCTTCCGCCCATCGACGTGGAGTGAGATCAATTACACAAGAACAACAGTGACAAAGAATAAACTGCTTTACGTGGAGGGCCTTTCCCACGATCTGACCAAGCCTGCTCGACAAACGGGGGAGGAATGGCAAAGTCCTCCCAACCCTCTCCAAATGAATACAATTGTGTCAGAGATGGGCTTTATAACCGAGAGCTGGAGGATCTTGAACTCCAAGAGCTGCACAAAGGACAACAAAGATGGGAGAAGGACAGAAAGAAAATTAAAAAGTGCATCACCAGATATATAAAATGCATGTTTTATGGGTCACTGACAGATGCTATTATTTTTGTCAGGATCTATAAAGGTTACTCTATGATAACATTTTAACATAACATCAAGTAGGCTACAGTTGTTTGTATTTTAAGTTTAGGAGGTGCAAATTAAAAAAAAACTAAAATTAAGAAAAATAATTAAAAGCTAGAAGTCTTAATGAAATCTTGAAAATATTTTTTTACACACACGTAAAAAAACACAATGTAAAAATATATTTTCAAGACTAATAATAACACTGACATAGTATCCACGTTAAGCCTTTTTGTCACATGAAAAAAAAAAAAAATAGACAATGATATTACAGACCCATATAGTGTGTCAAGGTCAATAATTATGTAAATGTAAATAATTACATTTGAAAAAGATGAACATATTTTTGAGGGAGGGTAAACTTAATTTTAATAACTTTTGAAAACTGGTCATCTCGGATCATCATTAACTCTTATGTATAAATACAATGAGCGTGCACATGTATAATAATAGTTTTACATTAATGCACTATGAGTTTATTATGCTCACTGAATAGTCCTGCATATAATATATTTTATAATAATTTTTCTAGTACTTGATTCTTTGTATCTGCATAATATGTCAGCATCAAGGTGATTATTTTTACACTACTGCACTTCTGTATTATTCCTCACTGCATGCTCTTCATCATTATTCGGAAACCGAGCATGTTTGTAGAACTGGCTGCAGAAGGAGTGCTTTTCTTGTGAAAGAGACTGGTTAATTTGTAGTTGGTATTCAGTTCATTCATAAAAAACAGCTCTCAGACCCCCAAAGAAGGTGGAGAAGAGGAATTTCAAACCACTCCCCCGCAGACAGAGCGGCGTCGGGACCGCCAGCGAATGAAACGAATACGATCAATAGCCCCAGCCACAAATTACTGCCCAAAGTACTACCAAGATCGATTACGGCCAACTTGAAACTTTTGTCAGAACATGGAGACATATGAGTTGAATGTATACAAATTGTTGCAATATTCAAGAATGGTGAAGTTTTCTATGGCCAAAGCATTCTTAAAAAAATACAATTATATATATATACATATGTGTGTGTATGTATGTATGAATACACACACCAAAAAATTTTATCAATTCCTGAAATATGTCTATAAAAAATATGGGAATAAAAGAATTATTTTAAAGATGCAATATGTTTTCCACCATTAAAAGTAATGATTGTGGAGGTAAATCACAAGAATGCAGGCCAAATCTGCAGAAACTTAAAGGAAACAAAGCACTCGCAGGGTGTAAAAAAAGCAGAAGCATGTGCATTTCAAAAGACATTCTTTGGGTTGGACACAGATTTCCTTTTTTTCTCTCTTTCGGACAGAGGAGGGGAGCGCTCTGGGCAAATTGTGGGAGAACTCGTCCACCGCGGCACACTAAAAAGATTTGAGACCAACCACAGCCCCTTTGCCACCCGATGTCAATTTTAACCGTTTCACCCCCAGACAGCCTCAAAGCGGCCCCCACATATGCGATACATTTATGAAAGCCGGCTGCCAGGGGCCTACAGCCACACATCAGACACAAACTGTTAAAGCATTTTCTTCTTCACTTCAGTCTCAAAGTTGCATAAGTAGCGGTAAGGAAAAACGACACAGAAAATGTTCAATGCTCATGGGGCAGCTTATCAAATCTAGGGAAGAAGTCCCAGGCAACGAGATGAGCAAGTTTTACTGTTTGTTACAAATAGACGTTTTCTTCCAATGGCACACGGCTATTCGCTTCTTCTGCATTCATTTGAAAGAAAAATGTATTTAAATATGACAAAACGCATTAAATACAGTCTTAGTAGCAGAAAGCATCAATCAAATTAACCTAAATATATACTAATATCAATATTTTATATGTATGAGGAGGTAGAGAAAGCATATTGTAATAATGTAATATTTGTAACAACATAATAGATTATTACAAAATACACAAGGATTGTGAATAAATATTGTCTGTATTATACATTTCCAATACACACACATAATATAGTAATAATTATTATATTTTATGTGTATGTATGCATGTATATATATATAGTATAATTTTACAATGATCTCTTATATTTTGTAAATTGTAATAATAATATATTATATAATTATATAAATTAAAAACAATTATATACATTTATTATTAATACATATAACTGTTAATATATTTATGTAAATAACTATTGTACATTTCTGTAATAATTTAATAATAATAATAATAATAATATAATATAGATAGATATATTATATAGATATTATATATTGGCCAAAATATTTTATAAACAAATGTGTTTGAGATGGAAGCATGTATTAGAAATAATTAAAATATTATTATTTCTCTCTTCCTCTAAGCGTATTTGACATTTACAAGTAAATACAGACACACAGTATAAAAGCCAACATGGCAGCCTAACTGGCCACTTAGAAATGGACTATCTAGGGTCAGACACCCTGTCGAGGGGTTAAAGGTGACGTGGGGCCATAAAGACAAATTATCAGCCGGAGCTGCCTCTCTCATCCCCTCCCTTCTGAAGTGACATAGACGTCTGGCCAGATCCCAGGCCACCTTGGAGAGACAGCGAGGCAATGTGTGCAAGCTCACACAAACTCCCACCTCACCGAACCTGAGTCCCCTGTGAACGGCAGGGTCCGCTGGTCTATTCATAGTCTCCAGGCTCTCGTATTCCTAATGTAGTCAGATGGAAAAGGAAAGGGTGGCCTGTCTATATGGAAATGGACCTCTGTGAACTCACTCTCTAGATTGGGAAGCAGGTACATTGTGGCGTCACAGGTCAACAGAAGGTGCTGACCCACTTGTGTGTCACTGTGTCAAGAGGCTACAGTTAGTTTAACGTTTACTATGGCACTTGAGAGGGTGGCTTATACATGTCCTGGTTAGTGTGACGTCTTAAACTGCATGCTTTAAACATTAAAAAAACTGTACCTTACATTGCTTTGCATTTAGAAATGCTGAATTGGCTTCACTTACGTTAATGAATTCATGTGAAAACATAAGTTGACGTGACTTAATGATCATGTAATGTTTTACAGTGTGAAAACAAATACATTTCTTTAGTTACAAAGGATGAAAATGGTTACAGTGTATGAGATTGAAATAAACTAAATTGAAATAAACAAAGACAAATAAATCTGGTTATTGTGTATTTAAAACGCATTCGGTTTGTGTGTACTACTAGAAAATTCTTACCTGCTTTATTTTTGTTTTGTTCAGTTTGCTTATGTTAAAACTGGATGGATAGAACTTTTAGATGCAATTTAAACACATAAATCTTAAATTGTGGCCTAAATATTTTTGTTGAATAAATAAAAAATTCTGTTGTCATTTACTCACCCTCATGTCATTTCAAACCCATGACTTTCTTCTTTCTTTTTTATGTGGAACACACAAAGGGAACTTTGTAAATAAAGTGCTGGTCGCTGTTTAATTTACAATGAATAAGAACTGAGAACAGGGCAAAAGTACCATAAATTAACTATAAAAGTAGTCCAAATGAATTCTCAAAACATTTTCAAATGCAGCAAGTTCATCGAACTCATGAATTAGAGGACTCTGTTTTGTACACTCATAAAAATAAAGGTGCCTCACGATGCCAAAGAAGAACCTTTGTGGTTTTGTCTAAATGGTTCCATAAAGAATCTTTAACATCTGCAGAACCTTTCTGTTTCACAAAAGGTTATTTGTGGCGAATAAAGCTTCTTTAAATTGTAAAAAGGTAAGAAATAGATGGTTCTTTAAAAGAACCTTTTACTGAATGTTTTTTTTTTTTTTTTTTTTTGTGGAAGTGGAACCAAAATGGTTCTTTTATGGCATCGCTGTGAAGAAGCTTTCAAGCACCTATTTTTTTTTTTTAAATGTAAACAAACTATTCAAACTGGTTTTGTATCGGAATCAAACTGCTTTATTAAAAAGATTAAACTTAAAATGTATGATTTGTTGAAAAATCAGATGTGATATAGAAAGCTAAGGGGTGCCATTGACAAAACATTTTGGGTTCTCAAAAGAACCATTTTCCCCCCATAACCTAAAGAGCCTTTTTCCACAATAAAGAAGCTACTGTGGGAAATCTTTTGGATGTTATTGCTTCTTCACGGAACCATAGTTGCTAATAAAGAACCTTTATATTTAAGAATGTATGACTCCAGAACATGTCAAAGAAATAGCTCATATAGTCTCACCGAGTTAAATAAGCAAGGGAATAAATATAGAACTTTTAGTTTTGGGTGAACTATTGCTTTAACAAACGACTTGATATATTACCAGTTTAGGCAACAGGTGAAATAATCCATAATGCATTCCCACTGTTCCTGGGACCCTGAGGGGCCTGACCAGGACCACCACCATTTACATGAGAAGCTGTGTTTGTGCACAAACACGCCATACAATAAACGGACCTGCCGTCCAGCAGGTGAAAAACCACAGGTAAAGCTGATCTGCCATCAGTCAGACATCAGGCCATTAGTTCATCTTATCTACTGATAACTAATATCTGCTAAAGCTGTAAACATAACCAAAGTCATGCACAAATAAACCAAGTAAACATTCTAATCACATTAACAAACCAGAAACAGACCTTGTGAACTCATTCAAACCAAGATACTACATGAGGGATATTCTTAACCGAAACAAGTAAAAATGCTACTTTAATGATGCTTCTCCTGCAAATAAGGAAAGTCAAGGGAAAATCTTCATATTTGTGAACAAATATTAGCTAATCCACAAATTTAGCACCATGATCTGATTCAGTGGCATCAAGCGGCCTCTTGTCTGATGCTTTGGCTCTTGACCCTGTGGAAAGGTCACATGTGAATGCTGTACGCAAAGACGTTCTTCAGTAAAGCAACTATAAGGGAGGTTTATGTCAAGCTGGTTTGCGGATAAGACAATAAGAGCGGGTCTTTGAGGACTTTCTGTAGGGATGTATTAATATAAACATCTTGAGTTGGTTTGAAAAATGATGAGTGAACAATATAACTTCTTTGATGTCAGATCATAATATGGTTTAGATAATAATATGCTATTAATATATGGCCAACATAATAACAGGAAATATGATTTAATATGAAATTCAGGTGATTTAAAAAAAAAAAAAAAAGTATATTGGATGTGTGTGGATGAAAATAA
The DNA here is from genome assembly GCA_032357445.1 of Enteromius radiatus. Lineage (NCBI taxonomy): Eukaryota > Metazoa > Chordata > Actinopteri > Cypriniformes > Cyprinidae > Enteromius > Enteromius radiatus. The sequence continues at coordinate 5,700,544 of JAUCMS010000079.1, forward strand.
AATAAAGTTTTTTTTATGTACTACGACAATGTCATTTTTATGTGTATGCCAAGTCTTGCGTTTAAGAACTTCAATTGCAGGAAAATCTCATCATGTTAATTTCCCGTGATGGAGGCATTCAGGAAACCAAGAGCAGAAAAACCCACTGACCTTTAACCTCTGTGATGCCGGCCAGACTTTTACCTCCTCACTTTGCTAAGGTCAAAGTGTAACCAACACAAAGGATGTACCTCCCAGGCAGAGATGAAGCGTGAAAACTTTGCTCACTGTTTTCTTTTCCTCCACCTTCCTTGCTCTCTCATGACTAGATTAACGAATTAGCTGACAAGATAAACAAAGCGCACAATCTCAGACAACTACACTGAGCTGAAGTCAAAAGCAGCGGACAGGGAACAATGCATTTCATGCCCTCAAAAACATATTCACATTAGCAATGGAAAAAGACGATAGCGGGGGTCCTATTCCAGTCAAGCTATAGAAGTGCCGCCTTGAGCTTTCTTCACTTATCATAGACCTGGTTGGCATCTGAAGGTAGCACCTGAGTTGTCTGTTCTCCTCAGTGCCCTGATCTTAATGTGTGCTCTGCAGACGACAGCTGGCAGGCCAAAGGCTCCATCTGCCGGCACAGACGAGAGAGGTTGACAACTAACACTCCCCATTCACTCATTCATTAAGTCCAGAGGATGCCAAATAAGCACATTCCACTAAAAGCCTCCCGCTCTGCTGAATCTATCCCGACGACGCTTTATCTCTCAGTGCCTCACTGTCAAGAGAGACATACAGCAGTCACTGCTTTGTCTCTGAGACATGTTCAGATTTACAGCACACTTTTATTACAGCTAGACGTTTTTCTCAAGAAAATGGGAAATGTTTGACCTTGCGGTTCAATAGTCCGAGACCAGTTTTTCTTCTTGTATTTTTACTATGGCTTCAAAGTAACTGTAGCATTTGCGATAAGTTTGCAGTATAATTGTTAACATTTATACACAAAAAAAATTAATAAATAAAAATTAATGAAAAGCAAAATTCCATCAAGTAGTATCATCAAACGCATTTTAATTTAATAATAAATTTTGATAGAAATATCGCGTAAATCTTAAAACAAGGCTTGGGTGTATATATATATATATATATATGGGTAACACTTATGAACTACAACTTTTCTCTCAATAAATTGTTAATATGCTGCTTATTAATATTTAGTAAGCTAATTGTTAAGTTTAAATATTGGGTAGGATTAGGGATACAGAACGTCATATATATTTTTTTTTTGCGCAAACAAACATTTTTATTGAATTTAATATTGCAATTTATGTATGTATTTTTCTATATTTTTCTAAAAAATTAAGGTAAGTGGTTACAATCAATTTATTTTAGCTACATACAAAAAAATTTAGTTGACTAACGTTATTTAAATGCACTTTAAAAATATTTTTTTCATTGCTTGTGCTATGATAAAAAATATATATACATACATACATACTTTTTTTTATATACAGGTAATTTACATATAAATACTACGCTGAGTAAATTTGAATGTAAAGTACTGAAAATGAGTAGTTGAGAGTAACTGTTATCAATGGTTGTAAATCAGTGAGTACATTTCTGTGTTCAACTGTTTATTTTACTTCCACACAGTTGTTGTAAAAGAAATTCCTTTTCTCCACACGCTCTTCCGTCATATGGCGACAGCAATCCCAGCTATGTTCTACAGGGGGTTTTGCCAAGTGGAGACACATGTAAATTTTATGAATAGACCAACTTTTGGTCAGTACAGAATCTCCGTTCTTCTATTGGTTGAATGCAGTCTAACAGGGCGCAGCAAACCACAACTTTGTGAGTTTTTCCTCGAAGGCAAATGTTTTTCCAGCGGAGGAAATATTTTTGGAGACACAACGTCCCTGTCACACACACACACCTATCTATGCACAAATACAAACATGCACGCACAACGCACATTCATACACAGTCTCAGTGTAGTCCTGATAAATTCAGCTCTGTTCTTCAATTAACTCGTTTTCATTGACAAATTTATGGAACGTTGGCCTCCGAGACAGGAAGTCTTCAAAAGAGAGCGACCAGCCCTCTGCACATTCCTGATCTCCTCGAAAAACAGCTCAAGTGCAGCTGCCACTGTGAACTTCACTACCATCACACGGACCAGAACATGTATGCTCACAAAAATTATTTTAATCCAGCTTTTGTATACATATAATATTATATATCCAATTTATCACACACTCTAAGGTGTGAAATAAAGGTACAAAAGTTGCCACTGGGGCAGTACCTTTTAAAAAGGTAAATTTTTGTACCTATTAGGTTCTTATATGTACACTTTAGGTACTAATATGTACCTTTAAGGTACCAAAATGGACCCTTCAGGTACAAACTTGTACCTTTTGAAAAAGTACCGCCCTAGTGATAGCTTTTGTACCTTGTACCTTGAGGGTGCATCACAAACCAATCAGTAAAATAAATATTCAGCTTCAATCCTAAAGCTAAAATGATAGCACTTCTGTCATAAATGTTGATTATTATATACTTATATAAAAAAGTAAAAATGTAATTTATGTGGCTAGAGTACTTCATTAATTTTTATATTTATGGACTGCCTGCTTTCATTTCCATTTTACACTGCAAAAAATGCTTTTCTAGCATAGAGTTTTTTGTGTTGTTTCCAACCAAAATATTAAAAAATTCTTAAATAATGAAGGATTTTCTAGACAAGTAAAAAATATTGTCTTGTTTTCAGAAAAAAATACTTTTTGCTTAAAAATCTGCCAGGTAAGCAAAAGAAGTTTATTTCAAGTAAAAAAAAATATTTTTCACTTGTTTTTTCTTGTCTTGAAAATCACTCTTGATTTAAGAATGTCTAGATATTTTGGCTGAAAACAAAACTTTTTTTTTTTTTTTTTTGCGCAGTGCTTACATATATTCCGTAATAAAAATTGTGACTTATAACCTAAAATCTTCACTATAACCATTGTGCCTATAACCCTTTTCACGTTATAATGAAGACACGGGTTTAATGGGTCATTGACTCGAGTTATTGATCAGTTCTTTTTAAGTAAATCAGTATTTAGCTGTTTGAGATAAGGACACACACTTCAGCAAAAGCTACATACCTTTCTGAAAGCTTTCCGCTGTCACCTGTAGTTTAGTTGGATGCCTGGAGGAAAGGTCAGTCCCCGTGACCTTTGTTTAGTTTTAGGGCAGGGTGAGGGGGTGATTGGTGAGACCTGTTGTATCAGGAATGTTTGGAATGTAAGAAGATATAAAAGAAATGAGGGAGGAGATCTACAGGTCAATGCTGTCATTACCTGCAAAATCCACAAAAGTCAGTGGAAAGTGGAAAGAAATCAATACACACCGTTTTTTAAATCCACCGACATTAATCTGCTCTCTTGTGTGGTTTGTTTATCGTACAAAAATGGCAGATTCATCACTAGAATGGTCAGATCTCTTGTCAATCAAACCCCGTGAACGTGGGATGTGAAATATGTTTTGACACCTTTCCAGAGAAAACTGAGCAACCTGTGAGAAATATCAATAGCACCACTGCCACTGTCATTACTTTGAAGAAACTGATTCCAAACCAGTACAATCTAAAAAAAAGTATCTATATGGAACTGGCAGCGCAATTTTAACCCAGACTGGGAGTCTTCTGGTTTATGTTTACATATTGGAAAAACAATTGGGGGCTTTGTTGATTGGACCAAATGCTAGCAGCTGCCTAATCTCTCTACCCAAATAGGCAACCTGAAGTATTTGCCAAAAGCCCATTCACCATTAGTCTAAGCAAACAGAGGAAGTAAAACAACACTGGATCGCCATGAAACACCTGCCAAGGCCAACAACAGAACATCAGATTAAAGCAAAGTTAGTTTAACTCATTCGCTTGAGTGGCGGAGTTTGCTAAGTCAAGCTAGGGTTTATGCAGTTGCATTTCTAATATGTCATTACTCTATAAGAACAAGCACTAGCATTAATTAATACATACAGCTGGTCGATAGTAAGCGACACTGCATTACAGTGAACAGAAGAAGAAATCAAAAGTATGTCATAAAACACAATTCCAGAGTGTGCACCAACTACTTAATAAGCGATAGATACAATTCTGAAAAGGCACATATGCTTGTACGTGCAATATGTAACTAGTATGTATACTTCCTGATGTGGATTGTGTAAATGCATGCCGTCTCAGTGTGTCTGTCTGGGCAACCTCTGGCAGCGGCGGAGCGCTTGAGCACTGCTCACAGGGACCCTGAAAGAATGCACTTTCTGTGGGCCCGCTCCAAGATTTGTTTTGAAAAGAAGCCAGGGGAAAGTCTGGAAGGCAAAGTGGAAGCAACTGAGCAGCGGTGACATCCTAAAGATTTGGCGTTTGCTCAATGCTCCCCGCCGCCCAGGGAGCCAGAGGCAAGTTTACTTGCTTTGGAGAAGAAGGAGGAGGAAAGAAAAGAGAGTAAAAAGCATGAATGAGGGGAAAAAATGTTTTTGTGAGCTGATAAGTGTTTACTTGGTACTCCTTAGCAACCGAATGTGATATGCATGTCGGTGTTCGATTTTACAGTTTTCTGTTTTAGTCATGGGTTATGGCTTTTGACAACAATGCACTTCAAATTTAGATAACATTGTGTCATGTTAGTCAATTTTACTGTAATGAATTTATACATGCATTAACACGCACAACAAGTTCGATACTTAACAAGCAGTGTAGACATGAATGATGCATTGGCCTCTTTTGGATCTACTTTGGTTGCCGTAGAAAAACAAAATTGAATAACCATCCAAATTTGGTTGGAAACTGCCAGAGCCTGTACTCAAATCATATCATATAGCATGTTATATGGCTTAGCATAAGACAAGGTATCTAAGCTAACAATAAGTGTTTTGTTTGCAATTTCATGGATATAAACCAAAAGCACTGGAATATGAGTTTAAACCCATCACGGTCATTTCACCTTGCACCTCAAGAAGAATTTCATCATATTGAACGGAAATCAATACGTCTCGTTTTTCCTTGTAAAAAAAAAAAAAGGATTTACTTGGATTTACATTTTCAATTCAGAGTTTAAATCAAAGAGCAGTTGTTCTGAGCGGCTCAATTCTCCAGAAGATTTTCCACATTTCTGGGCTGCAGAGCGAAGGGAAATTCCCATGGCTTCCTCCACAGTTTGGCTAAGTTGTTCCAGAACAGATCCATTTTATTCTCAGGTATGCAAATCGTGAGTGCTTTGTAACCATTCTATATTTAACTCTGGGCTCATAGAGATACTGTCTTTCCTCCCATGGGCTATGGGAGAGAGGGGGCCTGCTAAGAACCTTAATCTTGTCTTTTCCTCCAGATGCAAGTCCTGGACAGGCTGAAACTACAAAGGCACAAATGCCCTCTGTCAGTTTTATGGTGTCAGCTCTTGAATACACTCTTTTAATAAAGGAAATTTTCACTTGACGGTATGAACCGCAGACCTCGGCAAAGAACCAAGAGGCCCAATGGCCACAATTTAAATCCACTTTCTCCTCGGCATAATTGATCCCAGAACCTTCGGATGCTGTTGTGAACTTCCTTTCTCACAAACACACACCTCTACCTATTGATTAATCACACGGCTAACATGTTCCATACATCCTCTACTTAAAGAATAAATCACCTTTTACCACATTTCCCTGTGTTAATATGGTATCGGTATTGCTCCGTTCCGTCCACTGCAAAACAAAGGCACCCACTAGTTATCTCATAAGTCTAAAACGGAGACATCAGATTCATATAAACCTCGCTTTCCTACACTACATAATCGGCTCAGTCTCAATTCTTAAAGTAATATTTCACCCAAAAATGAAAATTCTGTAATTACTTAGGCCTACTCTCATGTCGTTCCAAATCCCTAAGACCTTCATTTATCTTCGGATATTAAGATATTTGTTATGAAATGTGAGAGATATGACCCTGCATAGACAGCAACGTAACTACCACATTCAAGGTCCAGAAAGGTAGTAAGGACATAATTGAAATAGCCCATGTTACGTCATTTTCTTAAGCTAGAATACTTTTTGTGCGCAAAGAAAACAATGACTTTCTTCTCTTCCGTGTCAGAATTCAATGTGCATTCGCAAAAGTACCACAATGTTATTTTTGTTTTGTATGTGCACAAAAAGTATTCTCGAAGGTTATGAAAATTACAGTTTAACCATGTCACATTTAAAAAAAGTTAATTTTTGCACCTTGAATGCATCATGTGTTGCTGTCTATGCAGGGCCTGAAAGCTGTCAGAGTTCATAAAAAAATTATAATAAATAATTTGTCATTTTTCATTTTTGGCTTTAAAGCTTTCACTTTGCAACAGCAAGCCCAATCCCACTGCTCCTTAAAAGTTACGCTTCTGCATTCATCACCCATTAAAGCTTCTCCGAAGCATCTGGTCAACCCTCTGACAGCTGCGAGGTCATGCACAGGACACATTCACTGGGTTCATCAGGATGTACACTTGAGATCCAAACTTAGGCAGTCAAAACAACCTGGCAGATTCAAAACAAACAGGGATAGAAATGAAGTTTTCCCTGGTTCAAGAGATGCTGGACTTAAGACTCTTCACTCCCATACACCACACACACACACACACACGTCCCCAATAACAGCACATACTCCTAAACCAAACACAGGGGTCGTGGTGAGCCTCATCCCCTCGACCAACTTCAAAACACAGAGCTGCTTTATAATTCCCTGCCCTGGGAAAAGAATGTCTTAACGAGGCTGCAAATGAACTATTTGAAGAGCATAGATCACCACCGGACACTTCCTAATAGTAATGCTAGGAATAACAAGGCGGCTAGATCCTCGGGTGTATTTATGTTCGGCATGCTGGAGAGGTGGTGTGGCGATTCCAAAGCTGTGATGTCTCAAACTCCAGACCAGCAAAAGTACTGCAAGACAACAGCACAGCCATTTAGTTTAGTTTCAAAACGATTGCAGTGTGATCGGTGCAGCCTTGGGTAAAATATATCTGAGTGCATTTGGATCCAATCAGACTAAAGGCGCACTTGGTACAAGCAGGGCCTGGTAGAGGCAGAGTGCTGCCTTCAAGCTCGAGACCCTGGCCATACTGCATACCCTCGGCCCTTCATGTGGTTTCTGTCAAATTGCATCATTTGGAATGAGGCCACAGGCAGACTCTGTCCCTCTGCCCCCACACTGCTCATTGAAAAAAGTAAATACTTGGCAGAAGTTAACAGAGCTGAAATGAGATCATTGACTTTTCTCCAGGAAAGGAGTCACAACACATCCATCAGACGAATGTCTGATAGAGCTGGCAGGGCTACGCTACTCCACAAGTTATTTTTTTACTCTCACTTCAGTACTTTGTCCTCCCTTTCTTCTTCAATTGACCAGATTATGACATCCGAAACATTCCGAAAGCAGGGGAAAGGTCTGGGAGAGCTTGGATTGAAGCAATTCTTTCAGGACAATCAGGAAGTGCCTTTAGGAATCTGATAAATTGGAAAGGGCCTCCAAATGCGTATCCCAATTCACTTTTGATCCCTCAAGCTGTGTCCAACTATGGTAAAGCAATGGTTAATTTCAAGGTGTAAACACTTGTATCTGATTGCAGACAAAGAAAATTCACAGTTTAACCAAAAATGAAAACCTTATTTTGTTCCAAACACATTTGACCTTCTACTGTTCAATACAAAAGGACGTTGCTCTTTTTCATGTAGTTACAGTCAAATGGAATAAAATATGCAATTAGACCTGTAATAGGAGTCTTTTCAAGTTTTATGGTCATTTTAAAAGGTGAAAATATGGGTTCCCATTATTGCCTGGAAAAAGAGCCACATATATGCAGGGAACTTTTTCAAATTGTGTGGAGATTGCACTGGCAATTTAAAAGCTAAACAGAAACCACTTCCACTGCTTCCCAAGCAGCTCGTTTCAGTTTGGTTTGCACAAACGATCCACAATCTTTGAATACGAAAGTGACTACGCGTGTTTAAGAGCCTGAATGTACGATTGGTAAAAGGGCCTGATTTATTATCAAATTAATTTTTTAAGTTCTCCACAGATTGAAGGAAGGAAGTAAGGAGAAAACTAACACCAATAATTCATAAACCCTGTTAAATTCAAGGTTTCCTGTGCCTGCAACAAAGCTGTGGTCTTAAACAAGCAAGCATTTTCGGGTGAACACAGAGGCAGGTCTGTGCAAAGCCCCTGTAATCCCTCAAAGTCAGCACAGAGCTACAGTTAATGGCAGGCTATGAAGCAGGAAAGCAGGGGGCTTGCACACATGCATACCCAAAGAAACCGTGAATGAGTGTGTTCAGTCTGTATGCAGAGTCTAGTGTTTGTCCCAGGGTTCCAGGGAGGTGTTTATGTGTTGGGTGACTTTGTGGAGCACGGATTGTGTGTTTGGGTTGTACGGTTGCTGCCTGGAGATCTTTTGTTTGGTTTAGTGCTTTCATAGAGCAAACTAATGGGGCCAGTGGGACAAGATATAGTATGACTTGCTCGGGGGTGACACTTCAGTGGCAGGAAGTGAGGCGGACAGTCTGAACGTGAAAACAGATTAACAGACGAGTTTTGCCTACATTCTGTGCATTAAAGCGTTAACGTCTGGGCCAGAGACAAGACGTGACTCATTCCAATGGGATGTTTTGGAATTCCGGCTACAAAAGAAAGGCTTGTAACAGTTTGAGTAGTCACGCTACCTGTCGAGAGCATCCTGCGTGTTCATTTATGCTCCATAAATGACAAAATTGTTTGACTTCCGGGTAGGAGATGATATGGGGTTGAAAGCTGGTTTGAGACACTCCAGCTGCCAGCCCCGCAAAAAAACCTCCATCTTCCATCGAAAGCCCCCCCACCAGCGTCCCTCAGTCTAAACACACCTGACTTGTAAATATTCTTTATTGCATCGGTAACATAAACGCTCTCAGCGACAGGCCCGTTGGACGATTTTTCCCACACTCTCAGAGTAAGGCCAACCACTCTGTTCTCTAAACAACAGCACTCCAAAGAGGATGGCGAGGCTGACGTAACCTCTCAAGGCTTGAAGGACTTTCAGCAGCTCACCAAGTGTACCTCCGCCCAGTTAACCCAAAGAGGACATACAGGGTGTCTGATCTTCCTCCTATGGTGATATGCTGCACAAAAACGAGGTTAAGATGAGCAAAAAGTAGCACATTTGCTAGATATAGAAATGTAAAGTATCTTTTATCAACCACTTTTAATTTTGGGCCGGTTTCCCGAACAGGGTTTAAGACTAGCCCTAGATTAAAATAAATGTTAAGAGCGGTCTAAACTGGAAAAGGCTTGCACTGAGATATCTTAAAATACATCATTGCCATTGTTTGGTCTTAAAATGCTCACAGATAATGCATTTTTGTAAGACATGTAAATTCTTAAATGTCCTAAATTAGCAAAGGTTTAGTCCTGGCTTAATCTATGTTGTTACATATACTGTTTACGCACCCTCATTTCAGCGATTTTCCATATGTCTGAGCAGCTCTTTTCCATAAAATCAAAGGTGGACTATCAAAGCAAACAGTCTACTAATACGCTAATGACTGGTAGTTGATTTAGTTAATTTATTGAGGGAAATAGTTAATAGTTAACACGCATTACCTATTCTAAAGTGTTACCAAAAACAATAATATATGTAAATCCTAACAATAGGTGTCATCGCACCTTTGGTGCTCGGCCCTTAAATATGTGAACAAAATTCACAACAACACATTATTCTTAATATCTATTTAATCACACTGGTCAATATTAGTAAAGTAAATCAATATCTCAGAGAAAAAAAAAACCTCACTACTCAGGACAAAAATAGGCACTGCAAGCAGGGAGACCAAAAAAGCACCCTTAAAAGTCAGGCTACATTTGTGTTCAGACTAAACATTTGTCATCTGTTCCATTTTATTTCAAAGAATGCTTTGTTCTCCACTCGGTGCTTATTTTACTGCTCACAGGAGCACTTGCATAGCATTTTCCTCAAACTTCTTGACCTCCCTGTATCGCATGTCACTTCAAAAACAACACAGCGCTCTGAGAAAGTATACATATATAATTCATTTCCAATCACTGGACTTTCAATATACAATGGGGTCCAAAAAGTCAGAGACCACTAGTGAAAGATGCATTTTTCTTTTCCATTGCACATTATATTCTCAGAAAAAAACACATCCGAATTAAAATCTGAATTTAAAATAATCTACAGGAGTATGAGAAAATGTTTGTTTAAATGACATCAGCAATTTTGCGTGCAACCTGTTTTAAAGTGGTTTAAAATTCTCTATCTTTAGAAACTTGAATTTAAATTAAAACATCAGATTTCCACTGTAGTCCCAGACTTCGGCCCCCAATTGAACATTTTTAAAAACATTTAAGCAGAGCAGATTTCTTTGAAGTGATGCAAGCTCTACAAATGATACAAAATTCAAGTAAAGAAGTTGAGGAGCAAACGTTAAGGCCATTCTAATCTGTTATCTGGATACCGATATTGCATATTGTGATCTTGAAGGACCCGTGAATCAGCTGAATGTTGCCAAGTATATAGTTGTCTGATTGCACGGCTCACTTGATTTGGAATTGATGGTTCAGGAGTGACTTTGGAGTAGCGTGACATCTGATCGATCCATTTCAAGTCCTATTAAAGTTCTTCATTCCTACTAGAAGGTGGTGATTGACCTGCTCCTCCAGATGCTTCCACTTCCTCAGAGGCACTGTTTTTCGCCTGGAAATTGAGAGAAGCCGAGTTTATGCAGTAGCGTTTCTTTGTTGGTCGAGGTCCATCATCAAAAAGGTGGCCCAGGTGAGCACCACACTGTAAAAAGAAGAAGAAAATAAATAAAAATCAAGAAGTTGTTTTCATAGCTAAGCACAAAAAAGATAAATCTGGTTTTGTACCTGACTGCAGGTTGTCTCCACTCTGTGCATCCCATATGAAAAGTCATCAGTTTGCATTATAGAGTCCTTATTGATCAAATCAAAAAAGGATGGCCATCCTGTAAAAGCATTGGGTTAAGTGAATATTTATGTGATCCGCAAACCTATAAACATTCGATTCTGGTGCGTGTTTCTATCTCTTTTCCTGGCCTGTCCTGATGTTGAAGCTCATTCTGACTGAATCCTCATATTGCTCCAGTGCAATGTAAACTCTTAATCTTAATGCAACACATTGCATATGTTTACAATGCAAAGGACATTAGGTTTGTTTGGATTATTTGGCAAAGAACATGGAGTGTCCTTTAGTGTCGTTAAATAGCAAAAATTCACCCACATGATTATTGGGTGTCTGGTTTCTGGCGAAACCAAATAGGGATCGTCCATCTATACCCCACTGAATGTGAGATCAGGATGTGAAACAAACCTCACTGAAAAAGATTATCGGCAGAGTTACGGGCTGTCTCACAATCCTGTTTCTTTCATCTGGAAAATTTCTACCCAGTAACAGGGGTGCAAGTGGAAAGAATGGCTGCTCTGGCTCATGGGTGGTCCTGCTCATGGCTCTCTTGGTAGGGGGAACGTTTAGAGGAGAGGAACCCTGGGAACGTGCTACTACATATCTGTTTATGTTTTTGACAAAAAAAAAAACCCCTACCTAATTTAAAGTACTACCTCCTGATTACTGGTAGAGGGAAAGACATTAAAATGCTGCGAAGCAAAATGAATGAAATACATTGAAAATCCAATGATTGTTCAAAACTTTACAGATGAAGTTCTGCAAAAACAGAAGTTTTTTTAATCGATCAAGTGGCACTGTTTTGGATTATTTAAATGCAGACTTAGAGGGCTTAAGACAGTTGAAAAAAAAAAATCTCAAGAACTTGTTAAATATATAATTAAAAAAACCTAACTATGCCATTTCACTTTCTGTCCACAAATGTAAAAACTATTTAAGACCTTCAAAAAGTTTTTCTAAGTATACCCGCAATTACTCTGTTTCTAACAGAAAGAGTTGTTTAAGGGCCAGTGTGGGGGATTTGGCAAGCAAGGTTCCTTCACGCCCTTTATTCTAGCTTTCGACCCTAATTATTGGCTTGCACGTCTTGGTAACTCTATCTTCATAATCAGGAAGCAGGACTTGGTTCGCTGCTGTGCAATACTACGTGTGGTGAGAAACAGAAGTCAGTCAGTCATCTACCCGCTCATTCTATACTTGCCCTCCTCAAACACCCCTCAATCGCCATCTATACTGACCCCTTTCTCTCCTCCCTCTTAGGGAGGAGATGCTTGGCTGCAACTACAAAGCCACAAAATTCCACTCAGACACAGGAAGCTCTAGGGGGAATATAGGAATCCTATGACTCAGACCGGGAGAATCCCGGCGGATCGCTGCAGAGCTGATCTAATGGAGCTTTATCGCCAGGGTGAGCGGCCCAGTGAATGGAGCAGTGTAGCGTCACTCTAACAAAACAGGAAATTGAGTCTATATGAGTGCAGGCTGTAGCGTTGCCTGCATGCAATGCAGCCCGTTTGGCTCCCATCTCTATGTCGAAGACAGTAAAGATTCAACTCCAGCGAAAATCGGATTTTTCAGCACGGGGTCCAGATGTTTCTCATTTCGTCTGGTTTTCTGTAGAAGATTCTTGCATACACATTTTACTTTGTCGGAGAGTGAATAAAAATAGCATGAGTAACGCTACAGAAGTATGTGATTTGGAGCTCAGATCTGTATGAGATCAACAATCCGTTGCTGGGATATATTACAATTACATTGTATACACTCAGCGTGGACTCAACAGTCACTTAGACTGAGCTGAAAAAGAGTCTTTTTAAGCTTAAAACATTTAATACAGATCTTAAACTCGTAAAAGAAAAATAACTATGAGCTGTATTTAATGCTTATTTGCACATCTGCATTAAAACCAAAGTGACTTTAATATACTTTATTAGTAACACATTGTTGCATACAAAAATCGATGGATGAAGTGCAAGAGGCATTCGTTTTTTTAGTTATATATATATCAATTCAATTCATCGAGAAGCAATGCAAAAACAACTTTTCTGTCGGCTGATACAACGTCTCTAACCTCTTCATCTTGACTTTTCTAAGCAAATACTGTTTTTAGGGATTGTTTGTGATTATTTGTCCTTTTTCGTAAGTTGTTAACAAAACTAATGATAATTTTAAAAAATCCTGTATTTGTGAAAGATTAAGAATTCCAAAAGATTATGGATGACTGTGGCAGAATGTTTATAGCCAATCTCAAAGAGAACAGATAGCGCTTATTAAAATATTTGAGATGTTTTGTAGTCAGGGTGTTGTTTGCTGTTTTTGTATGTGCTGTAACTCAAAAAAAAAAAAAGAGCATGTGAGGTTTCATGCCCCAAACTTGCAGCCTATTAGCTAGCTGACTGGATTCACATTCGTCCTTGCAATCAACCATAAAAGAGGTTGAGAAGGTCAAACGCTCCCTTATTGAGCCAATCAAGAGAAGAATGAGGTGCAATAAGCCTTATCTATATTTTTTCCTCTTTCACTGAGAAACAATTAAGCTTAGTCTTGTACCATTATGTTCACTATTAACAAAATATGTACTGGAGCTGTTCATCGAATTTAAAAGATCAAGCAATTTTAATAAATTCTTTCTATTCATATTTTTAGTTATATGTGAGTGCAGAACCATACCTGATCCAGAGTCAAACTTCTTATCAGACCTGCAAGGACAGGTTATTAATAACAAAATATTGACTACCAAATAAAGATTAAATACAATGGGCATGTTAAAGATGGGTCATTATTCACTCACGTGAAAAGAGAGGCACCGCAAACGACACAGTGGTAGGTTCCTTCCTCTTTGTTATCTGTGTATTTCCCTGTGAAAGCACTGGGGATGACAAAACAACACACTGTTGGAACACTGTGACTTTATTCATTAAAATGATAAACTATGCATATGTTAGCTTAATAAAAGATAATGGTCAGCTCGAAAAGTTCATTATTTAATGATTATTTCATATTTAATCCATATTACTGCTTATTTCAATGCATACTTTTTAGGTAACAGGCCTCAATATGCACCTTTTAGGTTTCTTTCTTTGCTCTCTTCTCACAGGCTGAGGGGCATTTTCCACATTCCTACTGCCAATGGGCCGATAAATACTTTCCCCACGTGTGTTTTACACTGAGCGACGGAGGGAAAGAGAGGAAGTGGCAGTGTTTTCCCTTCTATGCTACATCCTCCTCCTACTCAACCTCTATCTCATGGCATTGGGTCGTTCAGGAAAGAATGTGCCATGAGTTTTATCAGCCAAGCATAAAGAAATTCAATGTTTGTTTGGATACACCCACTAATTTTTTTTATTATTTTTTAACCTTTTAGAATATAAAGTTGTTGGAATATATTTGAATGATTTAGAATATGAAATTTAACATTGTTGCTGCTCTTACTTCATAATCCAAAACAAATGACCCCTTTCATGATTTCATAAATCATTACAAATTAAAGTAATAATTAAAAAAATATGTATTATTACTATTGTTAATATTGCATTTGTAATACATTATAAACTATTGACTAATTATTTTTTTAAACTGTTCGATTAATCATGATTAATTGCATCAGAAATAAAAGTCTGTATAGATTACATATATACATTAAAATACACACACATACAGTATACATATTTTGAAAATATTTACATGCATCTTATATTTTATATTAATTTGAGTATGTATTTACATATATATATATATATATATATATATAATTTATATTATTATTATTATTATTATTATTATTTTTGTATTATTCATTAAATAACTTAATAATATAGTCTATGAATAATTTATATTTATCTGCAAATTTAGAATACTTAAGCATTACTCTTTTGGATTGCTAACTGAAGCATGTCCAAACCTTTGAATGAAAATGTATTTTAAAGTGTCTTTTAGTTAGGATGGGTAACCCACCTCTCTGTGCCCTTTTGCTGAGTAACATGGTACTGCATGGGGGTCAAACGCTTCCTCAGCTCTTCCTCTGGGAAAGTCTTGGGCCATGTCTTCTTACTTCGGCACGTTCCTACAGGTGAAACAAGTGAGGTCAGGCAAACGTAAGTGTTTGTAATCACAAAGTAAAGCAGTGCAGAATAATTAAAAACAAACATGTCACTCTAATCTAGGGTTCTATGCGACTCCTTCCAAGCAGGAGTCAACACTTTTGTCTGGTTACTTTGGTCGCAAATGATTTGGTTTGGCCGATAACAAAGGACGTCTACTTTAATTCCTGACTCGACTCTTGCCTGGAAAAATCACAGCGTCAGTGACACACACACAGAATTCAAACACTCCGTCAGTGATGTGCTACAGCCAAAGTATTACGCCGAGGCAAATTTGATTTTCCCTGCATAACATACGCAGTGAGTTATGACATTCTAGATGAGCGCTCATGTTGGCTGTTTATACAGAAGGCAGCGATCTTGACTGCTAGACTTGGCCCCTGGCTTTACAACAATGCTGACCTCTAGAGGTTAACCTGAGGAGTGAGTAATTGTCACCAGAAGGACTTTCAAACTAATTGATTAAACAGCGACACAACTTCTCCTGATAACAAACTTCAAAACATCATGGAAGACGAAGAAAAGAAAAAGAAAAAAATGATCCTGAAACATCCACTCTGGCAACCGTAAGGTCCTCAGAAGAAGACAAGCACTGTAGCCATGTTTTTAAAGTGGGCCAGATGTCCATCTGTACGCCATTTAGTCACCGGGACACGCAGCAGTTTTAAATTACATACAATTCTACTGCAATTTCCCATTACAGAGTGCTTTCTCCCTGCTTTCCACCTTTTTCCTGCTAATAATGATTTTTTCACTCGTGTTCCTGTGGGGTCTGCTCTGCTCCCGTATTGTTTGGCCAGTTTTATGGCTTGCGTTTTGGTGAGAGCGGGTCTCCCTTCACTTAGACTATGTGGAGAATTCCTCTCGACAAGATTGAAACCATGTGAATGGAGGAAATAATGGGGTCTTTAAAGGTCCCTCTGGTGAATGGGCTCCATTGATGGGCCCTGCTCTGTCCAGCGAGTACAAAGTTACTTCTGACAAACATGGGGAAGAGGGGAGGAGAGCGCAAAGAGGAGGGGGGGGGGGTCGCCTCCCTGCAGGACTCTCCCATATTCCTTTCGATTCTGTGAGAGGGGTCTTCTGGATCCTATTAGTAAGACAGAGAGAGAATTCCTATTTTTTGTGTATGGAGGGCTCTGAACACTATTTATACTGTGAGAGAGAGGGAAGGAGAAAGGGGGGAAAAAAGTGTTTTATTTCTTGGTTTGTCTAGAAAAGCCTCTAAGGAGGCATTTAAAGAAATTCAGGAATTCGGTCTGTGTCACCCCCTGCAAATGATTTAGTTTTGGTGCACCGAGAGGTCACGCTACAAATCAGCACATTGTTCCAACATCCCTCCGCTAGTGAAAGTTATTTCCTAATTGGAAGCAAGATTTGTTTTTAGCATGGGCCTTCACACCAAAAATATCATGTCTTCCCCCAGACATTTTTCACGCTTCTTCTCACCTATTCGCTTTCCAACTTTTTGAGAGGGTTTGCAAGGCAGCGCTGTGGTAATATTGCTCCAAAATTCTGTTTAGGTTTTGTACTTTCACACTATTAATGTTTCTATTGTGTAGTAGCATTACACAATAGATCTATATATATTATTGCTGTCATTCAAAATAAAAGTTTTTGTTTATATATATGTGCATAATATATATGTGTGTACTTTTTATATTCATTATGTATATATAAATACACACACAAGCATGCAACGTTGACTTTTCTCTCAATAAATTAGCTGATTATTAATAGTTAGTAAGGTAGTTGTTATGTTGGGTAGGATTAGGGATGAGGTATAAGGTCATATAGAAAAGGCATTATTATGTGCTTAATAATATTCTAGTAATATTGCATGCTAATAAGAAACTAATAGGTTAGTTGTAACCATAAAATAAAGTGTTACCTATATTTATATATATTTAAATTTATATATACATAATAAATGTACACAATACACATACATATATTATGTAAAAAAAACATGTATATGTATGTATGCATATGTGTATGTATATGTGTATAGACACAGACATTAAGAAATTTTGAATTGATATTGAGCTGAATATTGATTTGATCACAATATCATCTTATTTGTACTGACTAGCAACTGTCCTTTCTTATGCCTGTTCAGTCATATGGCTGTGTTAATTATTATTCACTAACATCAGCATTTCATTCACACACTTTTGAACACAATCCTGTCGGGTTTTATTATTTTGTCACAGAAACACCCAGTTATTGATATTAACCTACTGATGTGTCTTAATAAACCTATGAAAGGTTTTAACTTGCACCAATCGTTACTTCACAAAAATGCAATTAGATACAACTAACTGACCAAAAATGTCCTTCACAACACACCCTGTTTCAAACGTGAGTCTCATCTAAATTCCTAAAATGGAAAATGCAAATACAAATGCAATCATTAGTAGATCATGTTAAAGCTAGACTGATCATGCAAGCTTAAAAGAAGGTAAAACAGTGAGTTAGGCATTAATCCACGAGCAACTGAAGAGCTAAACAGAGGAGATAAAAAAAGAGCAAAGCAAAAGGTGACATTTCCAAGGCAAGGGGGTCATCAAATGCAGAAAAACCAACTCAAGCATCAGGGGGAACCTGATATCTGGAAACCCACTAATGATCTAAAAGTATTACCTATTTAACTGTTCAGCTGTCCATGCATTAATGCAAAGACAGTCTAAGTGATACGTGTCAGGCTGCCTTTAGTTAAATCCAGAAGTTGGTTTCTCCACAAGTGACCTTATCATCAACCAAACACACACACCCCTTGCTGAACGCTCACACACACGCGTGTGCGCACATATGAAAGCATTGAGAAAGCAAAGCACACTACACACACACACACAGCATCCAGGTGACCTGAGGGGAGCCCGCAGGCCTTGAGTTTTACAGGTTGGCCTTGGCTGACCAGATGCAGTAGATTGAACCCGGACATGGCTGCGGACGATGCTGCTGGGAGAACAGAAACAGCGGCGAGACAGGAGCCGCCTGCTAAAACACCCTCCTACCACTCACGCTAAAAAATAATAAAAGACAGACACAGTCGAGGAGGGAGAGGAAGGAGAAAAAAACACAAAATAGGTCAACACAGATGTCAGTCACAGAGATGGACACTTAGAGCAGCCTATCACAGGACGGCTGACACTTCTCATGCAGGGAAAGATTGATTAACGTCTCTGTGCAAAGAGAGAGAAGTGAACAGGAATGATAAAGTGAAATTACCCACAATTCAAATGAGAACTTTGCACCCTGAAGACATGTTTACTTACATAAATGACAGGTAAATGTACATCACAAGGTATAATATACATTAAAAAACCTTCATATAAAACAGTGGCATATTAAGTTTTAATAAAATTAATTGTTTAGCCAACAAACTTAAAGCTGCCAATTTAAATTTTTTTTTTTATTGCTGACAGTCTAAAACATATGAAATTTGAGATAAAAAAAGAAAAGAAAAGGTAACTGCATCTTTTTCTCTCACAATTTTGACTTTAATGACTTTGCTAAGTTAACATCTAGCAATTCAGTTTTTTGTTGTTGTCGTCAGAATTAAGAAAATATTACGCAATTCTGAATTATAAAATAAAAAAAAAATAAATAAAAAAAAGTCAAAATTGTGATATAAAAAAACTTGCAATTATCTTTTAATTTTCCAATTTCGGGCTTGAGATTAATGGGGGGGGGGAATGATTATTTGACATCTTTGAGGAGTGATTAAAAGATCAGAGAACTTCATTAGTGGAACCAACATATAATTTATGTCAAGTTTAATGAGCTGGGTTATTAGTTTTAGAATTCAGAGCCTTGAGAAGACACAGGAAAAAAAAGTACAGAAGCATTTTGCATAGAAAACAGATCAAAGAAAAGCTGCCATACACCAAGCTTATCAGCGGTTTCTATGGCTGTAGCACGTCAGTTGTGTGTCGGTGGGCCATAAAGAGAAAACTAAACCTTTTCATTCAATGTATACTAATACACATTAGCCACCTTGCTTATATCAGCTGTTCTACAGAGAATTGCAAACCAATGCACGACACAACAGTCTAGTTTGCTTGTCATTTAATTAAACTTTGCACATTATATACCTAGCCACATTGGTTACAGTACCTAGCGTAGTGGGTGGAATCAGTGCTAGGAGCGGCCTTGCGGATTTATGGGACAGACTGCATTGGAGCAGGGCCATGGATGCGCAAGGGGCCATGGATCGCAGAAGACGGACAGCCATCCTGGCCTACGGCAAACTCGAGCGCACACTGAAGAATGCTGGAAGGTTTTTAAGACCTTCTCCAAGCCTTCTTGTAACTATAAAGACCTATGGAAAAGGTAGCTTTAAAACTGTTAGAGGCCAAAGATTGTGGGAAATTACAGCTGAACTATGGGAGCAACAACAGGCAAAGCCACAGAGCGCTGCTGAGAGCGAGGGTGAAGCTGTGGTTTATAAGGAATGAGGTCCATCTAGTGGTCGTGCAGGTGTGTGAGGAAAAGGAAGAGATCTTTTCATCTACTGCAACAGGGACACAGGAGTAGAGTACAAATGGCAAATTATCATCAGAAAGAGCTTGATATGAAAATTTTTCCACTTAGCACTTATTTCTTAAAGTGGAGACAAAAAAATTGGATATATATGGATTATGTAGCATCTGCCATTAAACAAGCGAGGCTCTCGCTTTTAAATTTTATATGCATTTTATATGCACATCTATGTATACTGGAATAATAATAATAATAATAATAATTAGTGCTGGGCAATGATTAATCGCGATTAATCGCATCCAAAATAAAAGTTTTTCTTTACATAATATATGCG
>JAUCMS010000079.1:5722811-5748939 GCA_032357445.1 Enteromius radiatus
TATTACATTCAAGCATCGTGGATCTTAAGTCTACAGTAGGCTATTTGTTGTTTACGTGTCGTCTCAATGCGTCCCCCTGTGCTTTTACTCGGAACTGCATGATTTCAAATGTGCGCGCGCCAGGGGGAACATGGGGGAACAGATTTTACCACAACACCTGTTTAAAGCTGCCAGTAGCTTCTGGTTTGGGATCAGCCAAGTTATGCCAACTACTGAAATGCTAAAAGCTGTAGTATAATGATAATGAAATGATACTAACGTTACGTAGATTAAAACAATTTAATCATAGAATGGGAACTGTATTAATCATCCAAATGTTTTTATGAATTGAACATGATTATACTCCATATTTTAGATGTTTTCTATTATATTAAAGTTAATGTTACAATTTAGCATTGAATGTTAAGCAATACATTAAATGTCCAACTCTACACGTGGTTATTTTAATGGTGCTATATATTACTTTTATTTATCATATATATATATACACACTATATATACCTTCTAGATACATTTACTGTTGCTTTGTTTATATTTTAAGTTGGAATAAAGCAATAAACTGGGAATTAAGCAGAGAAATTAAATTATAAGAACTATTTAAACGATTTAAAGTGAATATAAAAATAAAAAATAGATGTATTTTGAACAGCTTTGGTTTTCTCTGATAACTAAATTAATACAAATAACCATTGTTGCAAAACAGGACTGAAATGGAAATAGCTAAACTTATGAACCTTGTCCATTTGTGTTTACTAATATATATAAATCATTAAAAAAAACTATCCATAACTGATAAAAAAATATCTGTTGATTATTCTCAAAGACTAAGAACATACTTTAAGTCTTAAAACCATGCCATTATGTTTTCAATTGCACTAACTTGTTCACCTAGATATCTGGCTTGGGCAACAACCATTAACTTTTCTTAGAAATGTTTTCAACAATTAAAAAAAAAGAAATCAACATAATCTGAAAAGACATGTTTTATATAAATGTAGATGGGAAAGTCAGCTCGTGTAGATTATGTGAGAGAATCTCGTTAAGGAAGGAAATAAACATGAGTAATAAACAAGTACATTTTATTTACCTCATATCCACCCGAACTGCATCTAAACAAAAGCTGATAAATCTTTCTGTGATCCAAAATAGACATGACCGCAGCATGACATACTCTGTTTATGAATGTGTCCCGATACAAATTAGAATCAGATCACCATATCAGGCTGCGACTGTAGCACAAGTGTGTACAAGAAAGTCAGAAAACAGCTTCCATCAAAAACGTCTCCTTTGGAAATTTAGAAGGGCCGGGGACAGATTAAAAACAGCATCAGGATGGCATTTAAAATCTGCCATGTGACCGGTGAGGGGGGAAAGAACATTCATCTGCACCAATTATAATGGGAAAAGCATAACTTTTTAAAATATAAACAAAACAACAGTAAATAATTATATACTTGAATATAATCAGGCTGTGACAATTAAGACTAGTGTTAAGAAACATGGCATTGAAGGGGAACAAAATTGTTCATTTCTCTCACAAAGCCATGTAGACCCTTCCACATGACACGGCTCTGAATGCAGCAGTGTAGTTATTCTGTTGGCAAGAAACAAACAAGAGCTTATGACGATTTCAGTTTCATACAGATGATTTCAACCACCACCATTCAACGAGATATTTACAGCACCCCTTTCAAGAGTGTGTGCATGCTGTTCTTGGACTAAAAACTACAAAAAAAAGGCAAAACAATAAAAAAAAATAAAGGGAATACATCAGCTAAAACAGCATCAGGGAAATAAACATCCACAATATATGATACAATTCAAAGCTTAAATATAGGCATACTTTAACCAGCACATGCAGCTATGTATAGCCCAACAGAGCTCCTTGAAATTAAGGAGGGGAGTTAGTTACGTAAAAAAAAAAAAAAATAAGCACAGGCCAGAAAACTCTCAATCGTGTGTTGTGAGATTTAAAGTTGGAAGCCATTTTTGTAATCGAATTCATAAAGACGGTTTATCAAAAAAAAAAAAAAAAAAAAAATACATAAACAGAAATTTGTGTCCACTTGCACCAGATATGAGAAGGACAGAGATTGCGTTGTCCACTTCTCCTAGAAGTTCTCACTGGACCGAGCAACTCTCTTTCCACTGGTTTCATGCCAGCGTGTGCATCTCCCTTGCTTTCCTTGATACCGAAGGACAAGAAAAAAAGGAAAAGAAAAAAAAACAAAAAAAAAAACAGCAGCTCACAGGTTTAAACACCATTGCTTGCATATGGCTGACAAAACTAATTGGGCACCCCAGGTCACCCAACCATAAAAGCTCCTGAACACAGTTCTCTCTGGTAAAGAGGACGCAGGAGAAGGGAGCCTCGTATATAGCAAAAGAGAGAGCAGAGAGGATGGTGGTGGCCGTTAGCATGTGCCTCAAGAGAAACCCAGTGAGCTGGATGTGCTGGATCGCTGGTTCAGGCGAGACATGCTGTTCATGCTGGAGCTGGAGGGCTTGAGGGGGGTGTTGCAGCCCAGGGCTTGTGGGAAACGCTGGTGGTAGCGATCCAGCCGTAGATACTTGACCGTCACCAGTTTACCTGTAGAAAAGACAGGACAGGTTTAAATTGAGTTCATAAACTGAATCTCCAGTTCTTCTGATTAATCAAGAATAAATTTTATGTTTGTTTACCATCAAACCAAGAGCCATGAAGCGCTTTGAAGGCTTTCCCAGAATGCTCTGCTGAAAGGCACTTCACGTAAACGCAGCCCTAGATGGGAACAAAACATACAGCAAATAAACCTATTAAATGCTTCTAGGAATATTACTCTGTTCCATAACAAAGAAAAAAAAGAAAGGCACCATCATATCCTTTGTGAACAAGGCAATACCAGAATGCACTATGAAAACTTAATGAACTAGTTGTGTGATAAAAACAAAACATAAATAAGAACAATTATTTGTTCGCCTAGTTTAATTTTGCTCATATTATTATCTAGTACAAATTAGTTTTTCATCATGCTAACATCATATCAATCCAATAGTAAAAAATAAAGTTCGGAGTACTCAAATAATTATTTTACCCAATATTTGTATGTCCCATTTAGGCTTATTACGATATCGAGCACCTGTAAGCTTAGCAACATGATAATATGATAACATGAAACTCCACTGGAATCAAAACAACTCAATAATGAATAATAACAACACCACAAATTAGAAATTAACTGTTCTATGCTTCTTACAATACGACTAAGAAGTTTTCATATGTTGTTGTAGTGTTCTACTAATTGGCCACTTATGCCTTTGAAGGCAGCAGGCAACCCATTATGTTTTGGACAAGAACCCATAAACCCAGTCTGTATATTTTGTAATGTTTCACACAGGATCCTCACCTCTCTTGAGTTTTTGTCAACAGCTATGTGAACGATTCCATCATTATCACTGCACTTCTCCAAAATGGCTTCTTGAATGGCGAGGTGCCAGTTTTCCCCCACTTCCCTGTTCAAGAGCGAAATACTGAGCAGTGAGACTACATTCACGCACAACTACGTGCAATTATGCAAGTGAATACATTTTACTTATACAACCGATGTGAAGTCACATGCAAGTGGAAACTTACATGACTGGGTCAAACATGTTGCGAATCTTCAAGCATGGCGTTAAGCTGTTTGGTGGCGAATTTCTTCGGTCCAAAGGAAATGCTGAAGAATAAAACAAGCCACTTTAGGTTCATGAAAAAAATGTAATCCACAAAAGCACAAGTTTGACCTTTAAATGCAGATGATTGACTCCACACAAAGAAAATGTTACCTTGGCCTTGCCACACTTTGGAGGGCATGCTGGACATCTTATCAGGTGACATTGAGGGCTGAAGCCACCGCCACACCATGAAGTCTGCCCCTCCAATCCTCTGAGTTTCGGTCCGGATGCGGGACTCATTAGCTGAGAGAAATGCAACGGCTCTATCCCACACCTTTTTCATCTTCTTTCTAAGAGAATGACACAACACACATGCACTTCAGAATAAGCTGCACCAGAAAAAGAGGGCGTTCATCCAAAAATGCAAAACGAGTGCTGCACTTTGCAAAGACGCCATACCTCTCTTGAGGTTGGACAAGAGAGTCACGGACGTGAGGGATGGGTAAATAACGCTGCAAGTCCTTATTCTCCTGACAGGCTTCATTGTGGTTTCTCATTACATCTGTGAAAACACAAAGCACAGGTGTTAAGATGCTTTAAACCGGCATTGTGTAATCTCTGCGTTACAATTACAGCCTAACAATGGCAGTCTTACCAATGATCCTCTCCACCATGTCATACATCTGTCTAGTTTCCTCCTCTTCTTTGCGCCATCTGTATTTCATGTAATACACCAAACCCAAAACTATACCGATGCCTACGGAGAAATGCAAAGGTTAGTGAATCTTCCCTGTGTAGAAAGCACCAACTTCTACAGAAAGTAGAAGCCAACCTGCAAGGACAAAGAGAACTCTGTGGATCACAGTGAAGAAGGCGCGTCTGAGGCGGCAGAAGAAGGACATGCGGGGGTGGATGGACTCCAGACGGGAGATTTCCGATACATCCTCTACTGGTTGAGCAGGGTCGGCACCAATCAACCTGCCAAGAAACCAACACCCCACAATGAACAGAGGAAAACGGCACACACAGTGTAATAGATAGATAGATAGATAATCAGGTACCTTATACCAACAACATCTTTGGTTTTCATGATCCACTCTAAAGACGTTTCAATCAAGTTTTCATAGGCTTCATTTTGGAGCTTGAAAGAGAAAGATGATTTATTATAATGTGCATTTTCATTTTGGTAGAGCCAGTATTTCCCACATTATACAAAAGGTGACTGTCAATTAAAGAAACAATGCAATTTGATCAAACCCTTCAAAAAATTAAAACAAACCTTGAGGTACGTAGAGGCATCACTAAAAGAGACACTTCTGTTTAAAGGAGTTTTATTGTCTCCACAATCATGTTCTCCTGAAAGGCAAACAAACAGTTGCACTTTTTAATTCTGGATTAAAATAATATTAAAATAATTTAAACGATATTTAAGTTGTATCTGAACGCTCACCTGCGACATTGCCCAGGTGCTCATGCAGAGACAGGAGCAGGTTAAGGATGAGGTCTCGGTCTTTGACGTCCTGTTCAAAGCAATGCAAGTAATTGTTGTGAGTGCAAGTTTAAAAACAGTAAAACCAGAAATATCTTTGTTGGAGGGAAAAGGGAATTTGCTTGACTTTAGTTTAAAAATGTGGGACACAGGTGAGCAGATACTTACATACTGCAGATCAAAATCTGGTCCGAATGGGTGAAGTATGACTGAGAAAAAAAAAAAATAATAATAAATTAAGTTGAGAAATAGCATTACTCAGCACTAGACAAATTATAACGAAATGACTGGATGGCATTTCCCAACTATGCCATGGAAGAGAGCTGCTCATCATTTCACACTTGAGGGTGTGACTACGAGCGAGAGTCTCTCGTCGTCTCACACTTGACTTGAGTCATTGTCTGAACATTGTGCTTCTGTCCTCTCTCTGGCCCAAGCCCAGATTTAGCACAGCAACTGCCCTGCATGTCTCAGTCATAGACTGCATAGGTCTGGCTCATCAGACCTGAGCCGTCTGATGTTGCAAGCCGTTTATTACATCAATCTCTGACAGGAGGCCATATACTCCTGAAAAGCAAATGCTTTTAAGTTCAAGATCAAATCTGGCCTAGATTTCAGGTGAAGAGATCCCATTTTTCTGTTTTTATTTTTTTTGGTTGAGCTATAGATGCGTGTTAAATTTTCTTAACTGTGGTAAAACCACTACAATATGGTGCCCTCCACTAATATTTGGCACCCTTGGTAAATCTGAGCAAAGGTGGTTGTGAAAATAAACCTGCATTGTTTATCCTTTTGATCTTTCGTCCAAAAAAATTCTAGCCTATCATTGAATTAAAACAATCTCATTGTGAAATAAATGTTTTTCTCCAATACATGTTGGCCACAATTATTGGCACCCCTAGAACTTTTATGAGTAAAATATCTCTGAAGTATATTCCCATTAAGATTCACAATTTTGAGCACTCCAGGGTGATTATGAACGTGAAATTATCCAGCCCTGGTGGTTTCACAGAAATCTATATAGGAGTCAAAACAAAGCCCACAATCATCAACACAAGGAGAAAAAAACAAAAAAATTGATTTCTTATATGCTGCAAAAGATAATTAAGCTTCACAAATTAGTGAAGTGGCTTTAAGAAAAGAGCTAGAGCAGTGAAAATTACCATTTCCACCATCAGAGAAATAATTAAGAAATCCCAATCAACATAAAATGATAGGAAGCTGCCAGGAAGAGGATGTGTGTCTCTATCATCCTAATACAGGAGTAGAGTTTGAGTGGCTAAAGACTCATCAAGGATCACAGCTGGAGAATTGCAGAAAATGGTCTCAGAAAAATTCTCCTCTCTCATCCAAAAACAATCTCCAGCATGTTCAGTTGTCAGACAGGAGTGGAACTACAAATGGGACTGGCTTCTATGATCAGATCAACTAAAAAAAGGAGCTTTTTAGCAGCAATCACTCAGGATGGGTTTGGTGAACACAGGGTAAAAAGTACATGTCCATGTGTACAATGAAGTATACTGCTGTATTTTTGATGTTGTGGGTCTATATTTCAGCAGAGGTTCGAATTTTGTAAATCTTTTTGAGCGAATGATCAAAAGGATATTTCACAGCCACCTTTGCTCAGATTTACCAAGGTTGCCAATATTAGTGGAGGGAACTACACATAGCCAAAAGTGGCCTACCTATGGTGGCATATTTAATTTTTGACAAGAGAAATAGATGTAGTTTGACGAACTATATATTATTATATACTGTTAAAAAAAAATACTACACAATAATAAACAGCTCTATGTTACATTGTTGCCACATGACCTAGTTACAATGCAGTTAGTCAAGCAAGCAGCATCCTGTGTTCAATTAAAAAAACAACATTTTAAAAATTTACATTTTTCACAATCTGATCAAATGATGAGTCAGAATGTTTTAAACGACTTTAAGTTGTCAAAGGAAGCTCAAGTCAAGTGCATTGCTTTGTGGTGTATTCTACTTAATGTTATGACATATTCCATGCACACAGACTACTATAACACTGTGCATATGTAGTGCACACAGCAGAAATACTAGTAGGACTATTAGTTTTGTAGTAGTTCGATAGTATGCTGTTCAACATAACCCAAATCACAAGCTGCAAACAACAATCTGAGCAAGTAAAAATCTGATACACACACTGTATGTGTCACACTAAAAGTGAAAATTAGACATTTAGCCGGCCAGAGAGAAGTCAGTCACTCTAGCTGGCCGCAAGCTCCCAGAGTCCCCTGAGAGACAGACAATTAGGCCGCTTTAGCTTGTCTGTGACCTAGATGTCTGCAGCACGCTCTCCAGTCAAAGCTCCCTCCCTGAGAGACCGGCCATGCCACAAATATACATAGTAATTCATCAGTCGGCTTCCTCTCAAGAGCCGTCTCTGCCTCCAGAGCACTTTACTCTGATGGTCCTCAAGCTATTTAAACTGAGTGGTGTTGCATGCACATCCAAGAACAGACTTTCTCTCATCTGGGAAAATGCATCAAAAGATTAATGCTGGCTATCACATTATGACCATAACGGATGTCAACATGTCAAAATGTGGGGACTACCAGACTAGCCATAATTTTTATCAAATAAGAGCCTCTCAGAGAGTTCCCACACTTTTCAAGAGTGAATTTCCATGACTTTTCCAGTCATTTATAATTCCAGAGTATTTTAAATTATTCCACTTAATTTATTCTGAATAATTAAAGCACAAAACG
Organism: Enteromius radiatus; assembly: GCA_032357445.1. NCBI lineage: Eukaryota > Metazoa > Chordata > Actinopteri > Cypriniformes > Cyprinidae > Enteromius > Enteromius radiatus. The sequence continues at coordinate 5,730,669 of JAUCMS010000079.1, forward strand.
TACAACATAAATATTAAATAAAATTGTCCTTGTAATTATTTTAAGTAATTGTTTAAATTATTTTGAAAGAATACATTTAAAATTCTCAATTACCTAACGATGACTTAGTTCAACATTTTAAATAGTATGAAGGACATACCAATACTGACATATCATGGATCACATATTTCAAATGCAAATACCTCTTTCTGTCCCATAAAGCACCACTGGCATAGAACATTTCCTGTCTAAGAAGGTGCAAATGGTCTGGGGTGATAAGTGCGGTGTGAATTAGTCATGTTTGACTAAAAACTTTGAGACACTTTCTAAAGCATTATGCGTGTCTTTTTTAAACACATGCTCTGTAGGCTAATTTTCCTGAGTAAATCAATACAAATGAATTTCACTTTTGCCACGTACACCAAATACTAAACCGCAGTGTTCAAACAATCATTTAAGAGATGCAACACTATAAATAGCACTCAACATCAATCTCAAAGAATGATTTCTACATTGATATACCACAGCATTGCAAGTACAAGAATATTACAATCTGCTACATCACTAGCACAACCATGTTATTCGGACAAAGGATGATGGTGGTATGTTTTTTGGATACCTATGGTAGCACCATGGTATTCTTCTTGGAAACTGGGTGGAAGTATTAGATGGTATTTCTGTGGCACTCAATCAGTAGTATCAAATATTATCAATTTATCATGGTAAAACCATGTTTTTGGACGAGGTACCATGCACATGTAATCCTACTTATCCCTTTTCAATAGCATTAAAAACACGAAATACTCCAACAGCACTTACTGATAGCAATACTTGCAAACCACTGCAAAATGTTGCTTAGGTATACATCTGACTAGGTTTTGAGACAAATGCCACATTCACCACTTGATACTTACTGCCTGCATCCCCCTCGGAGGAGCTGGATCCCCTCATCCGCAGGTACATGAGGCCCAGCAGGACGAAGAACAGGCAGGCGGCTGTCAGGAGGAACATGGACAGGTAGTGAGCGCTGAAGCCGCCGGTAGCGGACACCTCCTCCCGTTTAAACTGCTGCAGGAGCTCGTCCTCGGGGACCGCGGTATGCTGCTTGGGCTTGAGGGCTGAGGCATGGCTGTAGGAGTGGTTGGAACCGGTGTGGTTCGAGTGGTTCGCTCGGTAGGTCGCTGTGTAGGAGGGAAAACGCGGTCTGAGCCCGATACTGAACCGACTGCTGCTGCAGGGGGACTCGCCGTCTCCGTTGTCGAGATGGTTCTTATTAAAAGAACCGGATGGGATACCACCACCGCCGCCGGTGCTGTTATCATCCCCGGAGAGTTTTTGGTAGCTGCGGCTCACGTAGCTTCCGCTGAACTCCCTCGGTTTCTTGTCATCTCGTTCCCCGAGCATATCTACACCGAAGTCGGGAGTATCATGCGCAGTCTTCTCCGCGTTCCAAACGCTCCGGTACAGGGAAGAAGAGGAGGCGGCTGGACTGTGTCTGGAAGTGAGACGGCGTTCGCGGGGACGCTCTCGTTCACCCTCCTCTTCCTCCTCCTCGTCTGAATCAGAGTAATCCCTGGCTAACTTACTACTGTTAGACTCATAAAACGCCTTATTCCCGTTCAAAGCCCGACTGTCTCTTTCCGTTTCCTCTAAATCGTTAGATTTGCCTCGGTCTGCCCACCACGGAGACGCAGAAATGCTTTTCCTGTTCACAGATAAGCCGAGGGAGGCGGCGGGTGTTCCCACAGGCCTGACGGTGGGTGTCTGCAGCGCGGATCCTCGGTCTCTCCTGCTGCCGCCGCCGCCGTGATTCGGGCCTCCTTTCTTCTGCGGCGCCTCCGCGTCCGACTCGTCCGAGCTGAAGCCCAGCACGAACTTTCCGGGTCTGCGCTTTTCGCTCCGGCTGGCGCTCAGACGCGTGACGTCACCGTCCGGTGGCCTGGCGCTGAGTCCCGGAGCTCGCGCCGCGGCGTTGCTGTTGCTAGCGCCGCTACTGCCGTTGCTGTTGATACTCCCGCTGCTGCTGCGTCCTTTTACGCTCCGGGAGCCCCGCGGCTGTGGCTGCTCCTCCCGCAGCTTTTTCAGTTTCTTCAAGTACACAGGCCGCGTGCTCTCCGTCACCGGGCCCGGGGTAAAGCCGAGCCGTTTTAATTCAGACACAAGCTCCTCATCCGTTAACTGTGCAGACGCCATCTTGCACGAAAAAACGCACACAGCGAGACACGGCGGAAGTGACGTAGAAGTAAGCGGACAGACGGCCAACTTGAGAGGAGCGAAACGGGAAACTTTCGCTATGAATGACAATCAAGAAAAAGAGTGGAAAACTTGTCCGAAGGGCTACATAAGTAGGCCTAGATAAAAGTCAAAATAAAGTAACAGTTAAATATTAAGTCTATTATTTTTTTTTTACATTTCTTTAAAAAAGTATTTTAGAAATGAGTACAGGACATGTCTCTAGCTGCAATCCATCGAAAGCCAATCCCTTGATAGTGCTGGACTTCTTAACATCAGACATAATCAATGACGTCACTACTGCTGGAAGCTCAAATATACCAAATAAAGTTTTGTAAATTGTATTAATTATTACATCATGCATTCTAGAAAACACAATTGGCTCTTACACTTATATTGCCACATTTCAGCCAACAAGTCGGAATTTCTAATAAAAAATTATATAAGAAACATAAATGACAGAATTTTTTTTTTACTGTACTTTTCCACTCATGAAAGAGTCATCATCATCATCATTTTTTATTTTCATAATAATAAGAATTGTGTTATTTGTTAAAACAATTTATGTAATAAACGTTATTATTATTAACTTATTTTTGTTGTTGTTTTAAATAATTGAAATCCAAATTTAAATAAATAGCAGAAAATAAACTGATTAACAAAAAAGTCAAAGGTTGGTTTTAGATATTCTAACACCTGCTTAACATTTAAGTTTATATGAATTATATGAATGAAAATTAATAATTAATTAATATAAATGAAAATCTCCAAGTACACCCGTCCAGGAGATATCAGTGCAGGTGTCTATATAAATTAAGCAAGTGTAAAAATATTAACATACAAATAAAGCTGGTGAGAAAAGTATGCCTGTTTGAGTTAGGAAGGAAAATGATGGAAGAAAACCTTTCATTATCACGCTGTGCCACACAAAGATCAACCAGCATGTAACAAATATTTTAATTGTGACTCAGGGGCGCCTTGTATTAAACCACACCACCTTGTGGCGAAATCTGTTAATTGCAGCTCCTGCTGCGTACAAGTAGCTCGCGGAACAGTCCGCGCGAATCATTCTGTCAATTGAAGACTTGCACGAGACACATTTAGTGCACGGGATTGGAGCGAGAGGAGAGAGCAAGCAAACCGGCCAGTTCACTTCAAATAAACCAAGCGATGGCTTTCAGGACGCCTGCTGTTCAACTGCACCTTAAAACGTGCTTTCTTTTGCTTTTAGGGGGTCTGATGGAAGCTGCCAAAGAGCAAGGAAGCATGTACATGTGGATTGATGCCAATCAAGCAAGAATATTAATTGGTAATAGTGTTTAGCGCTTTAATGATATTAGAGCCCAAGTGTGAACCAAGCCAGTGCGTAATGACTTTAGCACAGGGTTTTTCTAGCAAGATGCTTGTGAATGCTCAATGTTTTATCCAACAGGTTTTGAAGAGGATATTTTAATAGTCTCCGAGGGCAAAATGGCCCCATTCACACACGACTTCAGGAAAGCACAGCAGCGAATGCCAGCAATACCTGTCAATATCCACCACGTGAACTTCACCTGGCAAGCCACTGATCAGGTACTGTAAAACTTTTATATCCTTCAGCTGGCATCATCTTAACCGGGGATACATTACACATTTTATTTATTTGTGATGCAGTCTTATTCAAATAAGATATCTTTATAAGATATTCTATTCTAGGCTCTAGGCAGAATTATAAAATTGAGTTTTTCCTTATAACGTTACGTGCATGTGGATTTGGTTTGATTGTCTTTTAGGATTAGCATGTGTTGTTTTACAATAGCCTACATGAAACAATGTGAACTATGCTGTTAATATATATATTTCTTATATGAATAATTTCTTTGTATTTTCTTGTTTACCTAAAATATAATATATCAAGGTTTAAACAATATTTAAACTAACTTAATATTACAAATAATAATGGATTTACAATAAATATTGTTGTTTCAAAATATGCTCTTTGAAAACTACTCTCACGCAGTTTTGATGTTGAATTGCTCGTGTAGCCGCGCTTTTACTGAAAAAAGTTCGTAATTAATAAATATTTTTGCTCTGTAATATTGTAAAACGAATTTGTGTCGTATATTGGCCTAATTTGAAAGGAAAAAATGTCATTCAATTCTTGTGGTATTTTGCATGTTGGTGTTGTAAAGCTGCACGCGGATCAAAGCGCGGGCCCGCCTCGTGAGCGCGCCTCCTCATGCATGTGCCAAACATCTGGGTCGTCATCAGTACACTGAGAGCGCGCGCTTTATTAAACAACCAAACTTCCATTTGGAATCACTTTGCGTTGTTATTGCTTCTTGATCTTCTTTGTAATTCGTTATGGTTTTGGCAGAAACAGTGGCAAATGATTTTTACCCTGCAGAGCTTTTCCCAAAGGTTTCATAATATCATTTTTTACAGAAAGTCCCAAATAGCCGTTATCTGGTATTCATTACAAATTACATGACTACAATTTAGGAAGGAAATCTTTCAGATCTAGAGAGGAAATCTTTTAAAGCAGTTTGGTTTTCAGGATTCCTTCTAAAAAAAATAAAATAAATAAAGGCTGCAATATATGCATATTTTTATTAATACTCTGTGTTAACTATTTTAAGCAGTATAAGGTATATTAATAAAAGTAACTTTATAATAATAATAATAACAACGACTAGTAGTAATAATAATAATAAAACATAACTTAAATAAAGATTTATTTTGTCTTTTTACATTTATTTTGACAACCTTCTAGCTGCCAAAATATATATATATTTTTTTATTCAGATTTATTTATTAAATATCTTTTCCAAAGCAGTTTTACCAACTCCAGTTACCGAATAAATGTCAAATGCAAGGAGAAAAGTAAAAGACAAACACATCATTTTTAAATCATTTAAAAAAAATGTAACTATCCTTGATCGCATATATATGTTGCAACTTTTAAAAATTAGTTTGAACATATTTTGTAATATCATGAACAACCTTAACCTCACATAACACATATGTTACACATATTACACATACACCACAGCCTCATTCACAATTTTTTTTCGGGGGAATGTACAGGAATCTTTTTTCACAAGTGATCTATCTTTGCACACCGGGATCATAATCCTGTGAATAGCATGTTGACTTGACGAAAGAGCAGCAAGAGGGAGAAATTAAAATAGCAAGGGGAGGGATACGGAGGAAAAAGAGAAGGGCCCACTCTGTCCTGGCCCCTGTTAGCTTCAAAGACGGCCGCTGAGGCTTTAGAACAAAGGTCTCCGGCATAAAAGGCTGGCGGCGAGAGTTATCTGTGTTGGTTATTACCATTCAGCTGTAGGATTAGCTAAGCTCTCCACACAGCTTGTGTACTTTTGCCTTCATCAAACGCTGCCCAGCTTTTACACTCAGAAATCTAGAGACCAGAAAAAAGAAAGGGAAAAGAAAAAAAAAAAAGAACCGTCTCCCTTGCTTTCATCTCCTTTTGGGACAGTTTTTTTTTGTAGCGTGTGTTTGGCCTCATCATCACAAGTGTGTAATTCACAAAAGGTTGAGGTCAGTAGTTAGAGAGCGAAGCTGTGCTTCTTTCGGAGGAAATTGATTGCCTTGCAAACTTAAGGATACCCGGAAACCCTCTTTTTACTCTTTAGAGATGTATATGTGCTCCTGTCATGAACCACATGCAACCTTTTTTGTTCTATTGTCCCAGATGCCCCACTTCTACACAAATCTACCCTTCTTCTTTGAAGTTTAAAACAAAGTTAACCTCTGTTTTTTTTACCTATCTTTTTTTTTTTCTCAGGCAGAGTACTTTTATGAGTTTCAGACTCTGCGTTCATTGGATAAAGACATTATGGACGACCCTACCGTCAACGTCCCTCTCCTAGGATCAGTGCCACACAAAGCCTCCGGTGTGCTTTTATTTAATTTAATTATTTCACTATTTGTGAAAGTTCAGATAAAAAAAGAGAAAATTCTGTCATTTACTCACCCTGCACTTTTTCCAAAACTTTCTTCTGTTGAACACAAAAGAAGATATTTTGAAAAATGTGGACAGCTGACAGCAGCCATTGATTTTCAGGGGTTTTTTTTCTCCATACCATGGAAGTAAATGGTTACCGTCAACTGTCTTGTTACCAACATTCTTCAAAATATCTTCTTTTGTGAAACACACAGGTTTGGACTTTCGGGTGAGGAAATAATGACAGAATTTAATTTTTGGATGAACCATCCTGATGATAAACTCATATTCATGAAGTGTATTGATATATTCACATAATTATCTATCTAGATTTTTAAAATCACACCTGTAAGATTATTATAGCCCATGTAAATAAGGGCTTTTGTGCACTCAGTGGTCCAGGTGGGCTTCCCATGCAGAGGCGACCAGGATGGTGTGGCAGCATTTGAGGTGACCATCCTGGTGATGGATGCTGGAGGAAACATCATCTTGAGGACGCCACACAACGCCATCTTCTTTAAAACATGTCAGAGAGGTATATTTTCCAAATTTGTGGTCCAACCTTACATGCACAAAATGATTGTGTGGTTTAAAGAACACATTGCACAAATGTAAAATACGGCACCTCACTTAGAAAAAGCCCAGAAGCACTTTTATTGCTCAGAAGAGTTTTCAAGAATATTCGGATTCTCGTAGTCGTTTTTTCTACATTTGACAAACTGACACAAATGAGATATTTGACACATAATGTGAGAATAGCGCTATATGATAAATATAGTATTCTATATAAGGTAAGAAATGACAAATACTTGGTTTTATGAAAATGCAAGACATTATTGAGATCTAAAGCTCTAAATATGTTTATACAGCACTATTCAAAAGTTTAGGTCAGTAATGTAGTTTTTAAACAATATTAATGCATAACATTGGCAAAAAGTAGTAGTAATGACTATTCTATTTTAACTAATGCTGTTCTTTCTATTCTTCAAAAAAAGAAAAGAAAATGTTCTCACAGTTTCTACAAAAATATGAAACTAATTTCAACCAAAATATAGACTATTAATAATATTAAATATTTCACAGTATTGCTGTTTACTGTGTTTTTGATCAAATAAAAGCATCCTTAGTGAGCATAAAAGACTTCTTTCTTCTTTTAATCTAGAAGAAACAATCAAGCTATTAAAGAGCTCTTATTTAGATGTTCTCTTGCTCTTCTTTAAGAGTAGATGGTAAGAGAGAGAAGCAGAGCTCATCACGGTACGGGTGACTCTCAACCTCACCCACAAAGCCATCGCTGGCTCATGAGGTCATGTGAATCCTGCCAGCTGCAGCTCTTTAGAATGAGCGTGTTATGTTTTTCTCTGATCCCCCCCCCTCTCTTCTCTCACACACACTAACCTCACGGTGTTGCATTCCCCTACACACCCTTCTCCACCCCTCTCCATTCGGCGTGCAGACTTCACAGATCAAATGGTCCATCTGTCTGAAGCCACCCCGCAGGGAGGAAGCAAAGTGTTTCCTAGTGACAGCTGAGGGTGCCTTAATGACTAGTACTCAAAACTTGTTTTTTTTAAAGTCACTTGGTTGCTTGAATTTCACCCACAGGACAAAATGATGTTGACATAATAATGTTAATATTGCTTAGCACCTTCAAGGACCATTTTTAAGAATGTTGAACAACAGTTTTTTGTTTCATAAATAACACTGAATTGAGTCAACCTTAAAAAGGTTAGTTTAATAACTAACATTCTGACATTATTACTCAACTTTGTCATTCTAATCTTGACAAATATACAAAAGGAGAGATTTAACAGAATGTCCAAGCTGCTGTTTTCCATATAATGAGAATAAATGGAGACTAAGAGCAATAAAAGTGATCCATATGACAACTTTCTAAGCATTTGTGAAGCTTTATATGAAGAACAGAAACCTCTTTCACAGAAAATGTGTCTTGGAAGCCGCAATCCCCATTCACTTTCATGGACATTCTGCTATACTTCTCCTTTTCACAGAGAAAAGAAAGTCAAATGGGTATCCAAAGACATGAGGGTGAGTAATGATGACAGAATGTCAAGTACACTAAACTACACAGTCTTTAAAGACAGCTGTGAATTACATTGAAACACATCCGCAACAGTATACAGGGCCACACTGCATTTGATAAAGTTGTTGACATTGTGGTTTCACCTCAAAGCCATTTTTCTCCTTATATGCTGTTGTCAGATCTTTTGAAGGAAGCACTGTTACTGAATTCACTGCTCTTTTTGATGTCCTTGAAGTGGCATAGGAAGGGAGTAAGTTAGGAAGTGTTTGGTGAAGATTAAAAAAAGAAAGGAAATGTTCTCACCATTTATGTCTCCTTTTTCTGAAGCAAAGTGCCCTGGTGGTTGCCGCAATGGAGGCTATTGCAATGAAAGGCAGGTCTGCGAGTGTCAGGATGGGTTTTACGGCATTCACTGTGAGAAAGGTAACCATATTTACAAGTTACAAATGTACAAAGTTAGTATGTAGTAAGTTGCCCACAATGCAGTTCACTTAAAATACAGTGTAAAATAAATAAAAATAAAAAATATTTATATTAAATAAAATATTGTAATTGTATATTACACATTCAAACATTATGATTTAAACATAATATTTAAATATTCAAGTTTTTATCAATAGTTTTGGTCTTACTAGACTAGATCTATAAGTGTCCCATAAAGGTCTCATATAGTACTATTAGTAATTATTACTATTAGTAACTAATTAGTAATTATCTATCTAGATTCTTAAAATCTATACGATGACTATTATAGCCCATGTAACTTGTGGCATGTTGATGCTTAAGGTTAGGTAATCAAAAAGGGATTTTTAAATGAAAAAAAAAAAAAAAAAAATATATATATATATATATATATATATATATATATATATATATAGAAAATAGAAAAATGTAATTATATATCACATATTCAAACATAATTTAAATATAAATATATCTTATTACTTATTACTAGATCTCTTTAAATGTCCTACAGTATAAAGGTTTCATACTGTACCTGCAACCTTCACTAAAAAAGCCAGGTTCATAAAAATAAAAAAATAAAATAAAAGAAGTATAGAGTTAAAAGTAACTATTTTCTCAGAAAGACAAGCCTCCTTTGGAAACAAACGAGTACATATAGTTTATTATGATGATGATTATACTCAGCCTCAGGGCATCACTTCCCAAAATGCCTTGTGCAAATTACAAAGCGTGGTTAAGCCCGCTATGTACTAGTTTAGATGAAGGAATCGAGCATGCATGTATTCTAGAAGGTTTCTTGTCTAGAGAAAATGTGAGTTACCCAGCAGGTTGGGAGGCATAAACATGTGTTTTTCATCTATTTACAACTTTAAAGAGCGGTTTACCAAAAAAGGCTTCCATTAGACGCTGAAAATGTTTTCAATATCCTCATTGTAGCTGTGTTTGTACCTAAACCGCTTCCACAAAACACCTTTCATCCAAAATGGCTTTTGGTTGATTTTTTTTTCCGCTCGCATTGCTGCCAAAACCACAAAGATTTGTGCTTTGCATATCAAGAAAGCCTGCAGCCCAAAATACCCTTCCATTCTTCAACAACAATAGCTGTGTGAAGTTTAATATGTGTCGTTTTTGAATATTAGTAGTTAGAATATTGTTACCTTATCGTCAGTTTGACCCTAGAAACAATCATTTTTTTTAATTGGTATCATGTGGGATGAGCTGCTACAAATAAAGTATATATTATGGCTCTTTTTTTAGCACTCTGTTCTCCGAGATGTCTGAATGGTGGCCTGTGTATGAGCCCAGGTGTGTGTATATGTCCTCCAGGCTACTTTGGACCCAGCTGTGAGAGAGGTTAGTTTCCTACCTGATATGTCGTATCAAACATGCTGTTATTGTAATATATATGCATTTAACCATTCATTAAACCATAGATTAATACACTTAGAAAAAAGGTCAAAGCCATGAATCTTGATCTACAAAAATAAATTAAATCACATATTGTTTCCTTATAGTTTGTGATGCGTTCATTGACTTTGCGTTGTTTTTTCTACATTAACAGCTAACTGTAGCACCACCTGTTTGAATGGAGGGACGTGTTTCCATCCTGGCAAATGCATCTGTGCCGTCGGCTTTGAAGGGAGCCGCTGTGAGCTCAGTGAGTTCAGCTATGTGTAGCTTCATCAACACTGTGAAAGAACAAACTACAGTCAGACCTCAATAACAAAATACATTAAAACAACCTAAACAATATAAAACCAATTTTACTTTTATCCAGAAGGAATGTGTTAAATTGGTAAAAAGCGTAGATATACAAAATAACAAAATATTTCCTGAGCACTGGATAAAGAGTAAATAAGCTTTACATTGATGTATGGTTTGTTAGGATAGGACGATATTTGACACAATTATTTGAACATCTGGAATCTGAGGGTGCAAAAAAAAAGAAAAAGTCTAAAAATACTGAGAAAATCGCCTTTAAAGTTGTCCAAATTAAGTCCTTAGCAATGCATATTACTAAGTTTTGATATTCTCACAGTAGGAAATGTGAACATGATCTTAACTGAATATCCTAATGATTTTTGGCATAAAAGAAAATGTATTGCTGGCTATTACTATAAATATCCCCATGCGACTTAAGACTGGTTTTGTGGTCCAGGGTCACATGTCAGAATGATTTCTAAAGGATCATGTGACACTGAATACAGGAGTAGCGGCTGCTGAAAATGTAGCTTTGCTGTCACAGAAATAAATTGACTGTTTAAAATATATTAAAGTAGAATACTTTATTTTAATTTGTATATAATTAAAAAAAACTACCACTCCAAACGGAAAAAAGTACTTAAAATTTGTGAACCTGTGACTCAAAAATGCCCCCTTCCAAGTTTTAGGACTACTAACTAAACAGCTCAATTAACTTCTAGTATTAACTGGCTGTTACTTTGTCATCATCATCTTTCAAAGGGAAAGCCGTGTTGTTGTTCTTTGGCAGTAATAGGCTCACTTTCACAAATTGCCCTCGGAGCAGTTCTCCAAGTAAACTTCCTAAGTGAAGTGTGTTCTCACATTAGTGTTAAATGGGCCGGCACCTACATGGGCAAACACAGGATGTAATGCAGTTGTGTTGTCACCCTAATCACCAATAACAACCTCATGAGCTCATGCGCACTCAAGCAGTGTGCCGTTTTATCTCTGGCCACTCACAGAAAGCTTTTTACTTCCTTTTTGTAAAATTAAGTGCAAGTATTGAGATATAAGCCATTTGGGACTTGCTCACTGAGGTATGCTTTGAGGGTGATAACAAATATACGTACCTGCTTTGCTTTAAAGGTCTGTATCTGTTTCGTTGATGTTTAAACAACTCCTCTTTGACCCCGAATTTCATCCTTTCCTGTTCAAAGGCAGGAAGTATTGCAGTATTCAGAGGCGCTTGGGCTGAAAAGGGAGGAAAGAGAAAATATTGAAGTAACATCTCTGTGACATTTTAATAGCGTTAAGCCAGTTGTTGCTTTCTGATTCACTGCAGTATCATATTCTCTGTCAAAACGGGCTGTGACATAAATGCCTGGAGTCCTGCTGAGGTCATGTTATGTAAAGACGTCCCCCTCTTTGTCTGGTTTCATGGGTATGGATTTCGCTGATTTGTCAAGGAACAAAGAAGCCGCTGAAATTCAGTTGATCTTGATCAAATATGCAGGTGTAAGAGGATCCGAGAGTGTTTGGAGAGGGTCTGTCTGCCTATGTGCCCCTGCTTTTGTTTTTTAAAAGCATTACATTTCTTTTTTACGTTTCATTTAGGTTACTACATTTTTCTCTGCGTACGTTCATTTTTACAATGAAAAATAATGTGTGTGTGTGTGTGTGTATATATATATATATATATGAAGACTTAATTTGCAAAAACAGATAACTCGGATAACTTAAGATTAAGACTTAATGCTTTTTTTTCATTGTGCATTCCAATTAATCTTTATCAGACTGCAGTTGGGTAATTTTGATTAGGTAAAAAAAAAAATAACAACAAAAAGTTATAGTTATTTAACACAACAAAACACTTTTTTTTAAAAAGCTTACGAATAAATAATTTATGAAGTTTTATAAAATAAAATAATAATAGTAATATAATATTATATTATATATATATATATATATATATATATACACACACACACACACATATATATATATATATATATATATACTACATATAAATAAATGCAAATCATGGTAATGTTAATATTTTGTAACATTTTCAGAAACATTTCTAAACATCCATAAAGCAATATCAATTACTAGTTTGATGAGAAAATTGTAAAAATTAAGAAAAATAAAATTTTATATATATATATATATGTGTAATTTATTAGATTTCTGTTCAGCATGACATTCATTATATATATATTTTTTAAATTAATTTTAAACATCTAAACAACCCTAAAGCAAGATCATTTACTGTAGCATGACAAGTAAAATGGCATAAAAAAGAAAATAAAGTAAGCTTTGTATTGTAAACAAAAATGTTGAAATCAAAATGTTATATTTTCTATAAATAAATAACATTATATTAGATTTAAAAAACGTAAATAAAATTAAGTTGATACTGCATAAATCCAAGATGCAAAAGTCGTTAATATATTATGTGGGTTTTTTTTGCAATTTAATTCCCCTACTTTCATTAAAACTAATTAACTAAAAGAAATTAATAATAAACAAGAGCTATTGTTCAAGATGATCTTGTCATAATAATAAATTACTAATAGTATACTATTTACTAATAGTTATAGTATAATTATTTTGATGCAGCACTTAGCAAAGCAAAAATATTCTTTATGCCACTAATGAATTTTGCGGTTGTTTTCTGCAGGTAAATGTCGACAGCCGTGCAGAAATGGAGGCAAATGCACAGGGAAGAACAAATGCAAGTGCAGCAAAGGTTACCATGGCGATCTGTGCTCCAAAGGTGAGATTATCTCAACTTGGCAGAAGAACTGTGGACATATTTGATCAAAAACACATGTTCCACCGCAGCATCGCTCTATGTGCACAATAAACCCACTGAAAAATGAACCGTCGGTGCCTGATTGCACCTTAAAATTTCCACTCGGGCTGCAGGCTGGCTGAACTGCACAGGATACGTTTCTAAGACTAAACACTGCGTCTCTGTGTATGGCTGAATGTGTATGTGTATACGTGTGTGCAGCTGTCTGCGAGCCCAGCTGTGGAGCACACGGGACCTGTGTGGAGCCCAACAGGTGCCAGTGCCGGGACGGCTGGCATGGACGTCACTGCAATAAGAGTAAGACAACATCCTTTTTCCCAAGGCCAAGACACTAATTGCCAACCTGGAAATGGATTAGAGCAAGAAATCCGCTGTAATGCCAGGGTATTACCATGGATATTTAGACATATTACCATAATAATACCATGTTTTTTGGGGGGCAAATAATTTTGAGTGCTGTGCAATTGAAAACAACTTGGACTAAATGAAAAGAGCTTTGTTAACTGCAAAATTAAATTAAAATTAAAATTACGTAGGTGCCACACAGAAGTCATATTAAATATTAAATTTGTATTAATAATTATAATACGTCGTTATTTGACACAGTATGTTTTTGCAAGGCCATTTATATATCTTACCCTCATGCATTCAATTTATAGTTACATTCAACCATAGATTAAGCAAATTTAACAATTTTTTATTTACTTGTTTTCCTTCTCAGTAAGTCGTATTGAACAGTCTTTATCAAATTGACCACAGTTTGCACCATTTGAACTAAAACCGTGGCAAAATGTTACTTATTTGTATTTTTGATCATTAATCTAATATTTTATTATTTAATATTGAGCATGGTATTGCCACACACTGTTAGCATGCTTGTTACCTGCTGAAATGGTAGGGCAAAATAAAAAATTTTAACTAGTTTTTTTTCCATACTATTCCTAGACAATTAAGTAGTATTGAACTATTTTGCATCAAACAACCACAATTTGCACCATTTAAACTAAACCCCCAGCAAATACGGCTTGTCCCTCAATCATGTCCAATTTTAACGGCTCTCTTCCTGCAGGATTTCGTGGAGGAGTCTCCAACACCCAACGGGTCTCTGGATCCAAGCACAAGTCACAGCCCATGGCAGCGAAGGACACGAAGGACGTGCCTGAATCCAGTCAGCCCTCTGAAACCAACTATGTGGTTTAAGCCTCCAAATTTTGGGCCAATTGCCCCTCCATTTCAACATCGCCTTCTCCGGAACAAAGCTTTTATCCTCCTCTTCCGATCCTCATCGGGACACTCCCTAGCTGGACTGCTGCTTTCTCAGAGCGAGACTTGTTTTTGTAGTACAGTCACAGTGTCTTATTTTACCACACTAGCGCCTTTGATATAAAATCTCCCACAGTCACCCTTCATCGAGCTTCTGTCCTGCGTCAACCGAGAGGGGAGTGAGTCACATGCTTGTGGTGAGCGTCTGTGATGTTTGCGCGGTTTTGCTTCAGATGTGGAGCTGAATCACTGAGAGAAGTGTACGTTACGATCCGAGAACTTCCGGGTGCGGATCCGGCTTTTCTTAGGAATGTAATTGCTGTTTGGCTTGTGCTCATGGTTCGTCTGATTTAGTAAACATATTGTCATCATTATTGCCACTAACATTGTTATTCATGCAAATCACCTTTATGTAGTAGCTTCTCCGACAAGTGCTTGTATATGTATCCCATTCATGCTATGTAAAATTAAAATATATTAAAATTTTCATACTTATGTATAGCAATGCACATAAGCTGCTTGTGATGTCATAAACAAAGCCAAAAATTGTAATTTTTCATGTGACTTCATTAACAAAATAAAATGTGTTTTCATGGAGTTTGTGAAGGTGAAGTTTTTTTTTTACCTATAATGTGACAGTTCTGTCATTATTAACCCACAATCATGTTTTTCCAATCATATTTGACAAAAGGTCATTGCAATGCTCTCTGAGTCTGAAATTGTTGCACACTGAAATTTTTTTGTGTGCTCGTTATAGCAGGATTGATTCTGATTGGGTGTCAATTTTTGCGAAGTGATTCCAATGTGATTCCAATTATATAATGATGTAACATCTTTGGCCTGTTCTTCATCCAAAACTGTCCAATGGCTGTAGAGGATTAAATATAGTTGTGTACTTTTATGACACTTTAATGGTGCTTTTGAGCTGCCTTTGAATGGCATGGGCTAAATAATGACAAGTTTCACCTTTTCCCTTAACCTGTTAACTGTCACTCCCATTTTTGAGTGTAGGCCTGCAAAGGTAATGTCAAAATTAAAATGAATATAATTCTGGAACGCAATTGAATACAATCCTCATTCTGGTCTCATTTTAAAGAAGTTTCTTGCACAGGTGTCTGGAATTTAAAAAAAAAGTAAAGTTTAAGTTTAATAAACTTAAAACTACTTTAATAATATATATATATATATATATATATATATATAAAACTTTCGGTTTACCCTAAAAATTATATGAAATGAAAGCCATAGATCTAAAGAAGTGTACCGAATTTGAGACTGATATCACAAAAAATAATATTTTTGTGAGCTGCTATACCAACAAAGGTATAGGTATGACATTTTTGACCTCTTGACCTCACACCACAACACAGATTGATATGCTTTTTTTTTAAGAAATATAAGAATATTAATATATAAATGTACTATACACAAGTAGATATTTTAAAAATATATACTGTATGTGTGTCTTTACATATTACTAATAAATATACTCAGCACACACACGTATATTATGTAATGAACTTTTATTTTGGATGCGATTAATCATTTGACAGCACTAGGTCTAATATTTTTTTAAATACTTTTTTTTTTCTTTTGACAGCAAAGCTGAATTACTCCGGCCATCATTGTCACATGATCCTTTAGAAATTATTCTAACAAATGCTGGTTTGGTGATCAAGTATGATTTCTTAGTTGGAGTTGGTGGCCAGAATACATGAACACGTGGACCAAAAGAACAGCATTTTGAAATCGAAATCTTTGTAACATTGTAAATGTCTTTTATGTCACTTTTGATAAATTGAATGCATCCTTGCTTAAAAGTCTTAATTTCTTAAAAACATGTTACAGACCTTATACTTTTTGAGCATTAGTGCATGTATACATATAGCTATACTTAAGCTTTCTTTCAAGAAGTTAACAGTTATTGCATCATTTGTTCCACAGGTTTTCTAAGCCTATAAGGGAGTATTGTAAAAATAAAGTGGGCCAAGTTTTACGGGCCGGTCTTGCGGCTTCTGTACGATTGCGGGCGACTACACTGTGGTGGGTCTCGCTCCATGCGCTCTGGCAGGCAAAGCTGCTTGTTGCTCTCCTGAGTAAAATGAGTGATACTTACTGAAAAAATTCCAAGCATTCACATATTTGGGTTGATAGAACGGGTGCAGATGTTTACCACCTCCATGGTAAATTCATCATGAGACGAATTATCAGATGTTGGTTTGGCGAAAGCCACGTCATGCAACTGGAATGTTGATGTCTATTACCAAATACATAAAGCATTCATCCATTGAGCTTTAATCATCGCGAAAAACTATCTTTGGTTGAAAAGGTTTGGAGAATTGCAGGATTGTCTATAAATCCTGTCTTAGCAAAGAAGAATGATGGCAATGTGCATGCAATTATACACACATATGCAGGGTCATTTACACATTATGCCAATTAACCTCTACAGGGGGCACCGATCGATCAGCCGTGCTTCCCGCCGCGGGCCAGAGGAAGCTGGTTTGGTGGCCAGAGAGGACAGGTGAAAATAAACAGCTGGTCCGGGTGATTATTTATCCTGTTCCACATCACATAGCAGCTCGGCCCACCATGATGGCCCATGGGAGCGACGTGAATTTGCCCTGTCAGGTCACCTTTCATGGAGGAAATACAACAATAACAAAAACACTATGTGGAATGCCAAAAATGTAGTAGGCAAATGAAATGGCGGTAACCATGGAAACGGAGTCCAGACATTTTCCAGACATCTGGTAACTTGCGCTAAGCAGGTGCAGTCTGGGTACGAACAGGTATGTTCCATTTATATCTGCCTCTGGGCGATGGAGTGGGTACATCTGAAAGATTCGGTCTGCTGAGAATCAATTGAAATGTTCTTCCTATTACAACTCATGTAATGGCTCTTCTGAGAATTATAACATTGGAAGATTCACCTTCTGATCATGTAGGAAGGGGGGGGGGGGGATATGAAGAGGTTGTAAAGGCCCTGCAAAGAGAAGCAGAAGTCGTCAGTACGGTGAGGTAGTTTGAGTCTGTTTGTGCCAGTCAGGAAAATTCCCTTTTGGCGTGGAGGAGAAAGACAGAACCAACAAAAGCAACGAGCGCATTATGCCCACTGTGGTGAAAGGTTCTCGTCATTGTCCCGGCAGAAGAGAAGCAATGAAAGCAGAACATCAAAGGCTGAGCAGGAGAATGGGCTGTCTGAGCCAAGAGCTTTAGATCTGCTCTGCCCCTCATACATAATCACCCCGCCGGAAAATACAGTAGGCTTACAGGTAGAGGTCGAGAAGACTGGGGGTGGCCACTGACTCTTGATGTCATTAATTTCGAGAATAAGATAGATAAGCAAACATACTGAATCCTAACAATGCCCTGCCAAGCACATGGGGTTTTTCCAGACTAGGTGTCATTTAAGGGTTCGGAACGACTTTATTATGAACATTGGCTTTCTGGATTCAAACATTTAAGCTTTGAAAAGTAAACTATGATTCATACTGAAAAGCATAAATATATATCAAGGTTTCTGGGCGTTTGAACAATCAGTTTCCATGACCTTTCAAATTAAGTGATTTACTTACTAATTTGATTTTTTATGCAAATGTACACACTGTTAATAAAACATATTTCCTTGTAAATAAATCATAGATTTTTGGCATGTGACAATAAATTAAATTAAGCTTTTTTTTTTTCTCTTTTACCAAAAAAAAAAAAGGGGGGGGGATATATATATATATATATATATAAAATAAAAAATATATATATATGTAAGTTAATAATGAAGTTATTAGAAAGAGAGCGAGAGAGACAGAGACACAGAGAGAGAGAGAGAGAGAGAGAGAGAGAG
>JAUCMS010000079.1:5749039-5761511 GCA_032357445.1 Enteromius radiatus
TCCCTGAAAATAATTGCACACCTCAGAACGTTTGTCAGCCAATCAGATTCAAGCATTCAACGGCCCCGTAGTATAAATATATATAAAATATTCTGAAGTTGTTGATATACACACACACACACAGACACATAAATACAACAATTGAACTAATGGATGAAAATTTAATTTCACCACTTTTAATTTCAAGACTTTGCTTAATTTTTCCAGGTCTGGGAATCAATATTTTCCCTGATACATCCAGATTTTTCTTGGGAACCCTGAGATATGGAAACCATTAATTCTGAGACAGACTCTTTTGTTTCTTTCCAATTGCATGCCCAAATTCTTTCATTTCTTTTAAACATTGATAAATCTGTTCTTTAATATTGTATAAATAGGTTTGTCTATAAACATGTGTGTGGCAGGACTTTTATTGTTAACAATAAAACAGCAAACAGTGCAAACAGGCAAAAAAGGCTAAACGAAAACACCTCTAAATCCTTTAGAGAGAACGCCAAACCACCCACTCCATCAAACTAAACCTGCCAAGAAACATCAGACAGAAACCTGCTGCGCCACCTTCTTATAATATGATGAAATGCTATAAATAAAGGCTAGGAAAATTATACGGGATTTACAAAAAAAAAAGAGGTAGGAAAATGCATTAACGAGCATTTCCAGACGTGTGCCATAAGGAGACTCTTAACTAAATAAATCACCTCACTAAGACTTTGAAAAGCGATCACATTTACACGGATGGTGTGCTTTAAATTTCCCAGCCTATATGATTGTGTGTATAGTCTGAGCTGTAAAGTGAATCAGTGTCTCTAGAGAATAGGATCTTTCCCTCTTTTCTCAAGACAGCCCTGCCCTGCTTCTCCAGAGACAAAAACACTGACATCAAAGCCTCGCTGTCATCACACAAGAATTTCTGAGTGCCCCCATCCTTCAAGAACCAGCCACCCTGGAATTTTAAGTGGATTTCTCCATCCCATCTCTCCCTGGGTCTTTCTGAACAGAACGGGTAAGGGGGATCCAGTAGAGCGGATGGCAAATCATGAAACTGAGATAAAATGGAACTTTTTTTTAGATGTAGACATGCATATAATCCAGAAATGCAGTCCACTTAGGGTCAGCAGCAGAGGAGATTAGCATGTTTGA
Source organism: Enteromius radiatus (assembly GCA_032357445.1). Taxonomy (NCBI): domain Eukaryota; kingdom Metazoa; phylum Chordata; class Actinopteri; order Cypriniformes; family Cyprinidae; genus Enteromius; species Enteromius radiatus. The sequence continues at coordinate 5,750,180 of JAUCMS010000079.1, forward strand.
TTAGAGGGGAAGAATCGAAAATAAACGCCCCGGATAATGTTTCAACAACAAAACGTGCTTACTTTTAAGGTTTTTGGAGAAATAATGTTACATTGTCATTCAGTGTAACATAATTTTTATGTAAAAATTCAAACAACATGCTTATTCTGACTTGTACGCATGAAAATATATAAAAGAACAAGGAAGTTTATTACATTTCATTGTAAAAAAATCTTTACAAATGGGCAAAACATAGGATAGTGGAAATTTAAAAATGTAAAATTACAATTAATTAGTATTTAGGGTTAAAGTAATTATTTTAATGCATCGTAAATAGATTTTTGTTGTAAATATGCCTGACAAGATTGTTACACAGAATGACATTTTAGTGGCTAAATTTAGTAAATCAAGGAATGTATAATACTTACTTTTCGCTCAGAAAAACAAAAATTGCAAAACAACAATTTAAAGCAGTATTAAACTTACTGTTTTTATGGGTAAACCCTTTTTCGTCTTTGACCCATGTAAGTAAGCACTGCACATTAACATTTATGAGTATGATTTATGATACCACTGCTGATGTCATATATATGAAATATTTAAGAATTTCTATATATATATATATATATATATATATATAATGCAATTTTCCTTAAGTTAATATACAAGGACATTATATAAATCATCTAGTAAAAGAGGTATTGAAACCAAGTTGGGAAAAAGAAAAAAATCAGATAATAGAAGTTTTGGGTGGGTTATACCTAAATTGGTGGAAATAATGGGGATAAGTGAAATGCCAATCAGTGTTACAGTGCCATGGTCAGTAATTCCCCAATGGTTGTTACCACAGCCCAATGTGGATTTGACTTTGTTAGAAAAGAGAGACAAAGAACAGGGAGATATGTACAGTATAATGCCCAAATGGTATATAAGTATTTAAAGAATAAATATTTTAGCCATGTCACCATTTAAACGGATGCATCAAAAGACATTGATAACAGGGGTGGCATTAGCCTACATAATAATGGATTTTAATGTTCGAATTAAAAAAAAGAATCTCTGACAACTTGTTAGTATACACTGGTGAGATGATAGCAATTTTATTGGCAATACAGTGGATTGAGGAGAATAGGCCATTGAGGGCACTTATATGCTCTGACTCAAGCTCTTCGTTAATGGCACTTCAGAGTGGTCATTCTGAAAGTAGAGCAGATATATTGACTGAGATCTTTCAAACACTATATAGAATTCAGATGATGGGCTTAGAAGTATCGTTCTGTTGGGTACCAGCTCATATAGGTATAGTTGGAAATGAATTAGCAGATGAAGATGCTAAGGAAGCTTAAAAAAAATTGGAAATAGATTTTAAGGTAAATTTTTGTAAAACAGAGATGAAGGTGTTAATTAAACAAATGACCAGTGTGGTCAAGAAGAAACAGTGAATCATATCTTAATTGAATGTGTAAGGTATAGTAATGAAAGGAGATTACTGTAAATTAAACTGGAAAAAATGGGGATGGATTTAAAAGGGATAGAGATTTTAAAAAGGACGACTGTATACATTTTTTAATGTTATTTATTAATAGGACTAAATTAGTCAATAGGATATAGATTTTAGAATAATTTTGTGTACTTTGCCCACACTCCTAACTAGTAGATGGCGGTAATGCATCTCAAAGTTGTATGCCAACCGCCATTAAAACCTAAAAAAGAAGAAGAAGAAGAGTGTGCAATACTGCCACCTATCAGTGATACAGCGACACTGCAACTATGCTCCCTCACTCCAGCGCTATGGACAAACAGGAAGCGCCCGCACCTCTGAAATCTCTTAACTCGTATGATCCTACATACATTACTTTTATTAATAATTCCAGCCGGAAAGCCGAGGCATGGTGGCTAAACTTCAAGGGGGAGCCGGTGTCTTACGGCGCCATACTACCGAGGAGTTCACTTCGGATGCAAACCTTTTTGAGTAAGTACGTTACCGCAGAACTAGAATACATTTAACCGGGTTACCTTATCGCCGGCTTGTAGTAAAGCAAGTTTTTTCCAGCTCATCCGTGGATCTTCAGAGCACTTGACGGAGCTAAACTGCTTGTTAACCTCAATGAAGTTTACTTTCCAACTCCTATGCAGTATCAGGAGAACGGATCTCCGCGGTATCAGCCTGTCTATGTGACTGCACCAGGTGCGTAATGTTCTGAAGATGCTTCATATGCATTGATATTCACAATAGTTCAATTTTAAATGGACATTTATGCTTTGTTTCATCAGTGTACTCGTTACAAGAATACTGTATACGGTTTATCAGAAGTATGGTGAGAAAAGAAGACATCTGCAAGCTGGAAATCCCCCAGGGTTTGAGGAAGGACCTCGGTTGTTCTCCTAATCTACTGAGAGACATTCAGATTTTAGCTGCCAAGAGATCAAAAAACTGACCCATTTCAAACAAACAGGAAGTAGAACTCATTTATGATGTCATGTTAAAGTATGCAGAAGCTCATACTTTTACTTTCAACGTGGAAAAAATGTTATATATATATTATCTTAATTATTCTGTGTTCTTTTATGCAATAACAGAGCATCAGAACTTTTTTCTATATTTCCTTGACCAACCAGATTCGAGGATGGTAACTTATTGTTGTACATCAAAACATTAAAAATTGTTTAATTTTTTTTTTTACACCAAAGAACATTAAATTAAATGACATCTTAGTTTTTACGTGTGACCATTAAAAAAAAATAGGTGACAGCAATATATTTATATTTTATGATAATTAATATTTTTATTATGATGAATATTGCACATTGGATACAGGCATATAGAGGTCCCTGAATATTATGTTCTCAAATATTTTTTAGTTTATTAAAATGAGCAGACTGACATAATGGAAAATATTTTGATGCATATGAAACTGCATGCTGCTGTTTAGTGAATTGTTATATTGTGATATGAAAAACCGCTGCAAATAAAACATTACTACATTTTAAAATCATCATAAGACAGACTAGCCATAATTTAAAGTTATTCATTAAGACCCCACATACCAAATGAGAATAAAACAAATGTCTCAGGCTTCGTGTACAGCTGGATACCAATCCATAAACACTGATTCACAAAAACAAAACACCCAATTAAATATGAAAAATCACCACAGACTACAGGTCACACTACAGTCGACTAAAAACAGAAATCTAATCAGCAACACAGCAGATTGTACAATCAGGTTTGTAACATTCACATTTGGCCATTCAATTTCAAATACCGCTTTGCAAGCTTTAAGTATGCAGCTGGTTGGGAAATTACAATACAATTGGAGCGTTTTGAGAAGCTTCGTTTCAACTAATGGTAGAAATTAAGCAAAATACAAAGAGTTTGCTGTTAATGCCCAATTAGAAGAATAGCACACATACTCCATTAATTCTGAACACTGCAAAGAACTGCAATGCAAAGAAATTAATGTCTTATATTCAGTGCATTTCCAAGACTTTTATTCAAATGAATATTATCTGGTCCACAACATTTTTGCAGAGACCTGCAATGCTTATATTGGATACTAATTAATAACACATTTTATTTGATTAGTTACAACATTATTGTACATGGAATCGATTAAATTAGAGAATATTATTTTTAAAACACTCTGATCACTGCACCCAGAATTCACCTCAGAAAATGTAGAGGAGCATCAAACACTCAGTGTTTCTTCATGGAGTCGAGGATGCGCAGGATATAAATGAACAGGTTGACTATGTCCAGGTACAGATTGATGGATGCCAGGACGTGCTCCTCCGGTGACAGCTTATGCATCAGCAAGTGAGTATCGAAAATAATGAACCCACAGAACAGCAGAGCTCCAGCCCCAGCGAACACCAACTCCATAGTGTCATTGTAGAAGAAAAACTACAACAAAAAACATTATAGGCCACAAAAAAAGACACAAAGTTTTGCAGTTAATGAAATTTGATAAATAATGTTGAATACTATTAAATAATATAAAAAGATTGTGTATTTTTAAATGTACACACTGCACTCCAAATCTTAATCCTTATATTTTGGTGCAAATACTGTAACTTGACATTATCATTGAAGACCAGCAATATTAATTTTCATTTTGATTACATAATAAGGGCAATATATACATGTCAAAGTAAAGCTAAGTAAAAGCAAAGTAAAGTGTCCAACCAGTGTGAATCATCTTTTGGCAATCCTTCAGGGGGCTTGGATTAATATATCAAGTCAATGTTTGAATAAACTGACAGCTCGGATGCCCAGATTCTGCAGAGCTGTAATAGCTGCTAATGCTGGATATTTTGATTAATCTAAAATTCAAGTATTTTCTATGTATAAACTGTTTATGTAATAAAATGTTTTTTCGTAGTTTGTGTCGTCCCTTGTCAGTGAAAAATGATCACATATTAAAAAGGATTCATGTCAATATTGTCCCAAATCCCACTTTTCATGGCGTTTCCAAACTTCTGGAGGGCAGTATATTTATGTGTGTGTGTGTATGTATGTATGAATATGTGTGTATATATGTGGGTAGTTATCAATGCGTCCTATGTGTGTGTGTGTGTGTGTGTGTATATATAGGCCATGGTCCATTTTTTAATCGTCAACTATCCATGTATACATATGTGTGTGTGTGTGTGTGCGTGTATATATATATATATATATATATATATATATACACACACACACAAACACACACACATACACGTATATAGCCTTAGACTCACCCTCAAAAAGCTTGCAATGATCAAGATCCACAGTCCAGCAAACAGACTAAGAAAAAAGAAGACCAATTAGGATTTTTTTAGCATTTGCATGATTAATAAACCTGTTGCAGCAGGTTGTCTATTAAATAGACCAATAATATGACTGAAGAAATTCTTCAGTCCTCCTCACAAAGACATCATCATTTTTCCTCCCAGCAACTTTCCATGCCGATGGAATGGACCATGCATCACATCATATAACAGAGTTATGACTCAGGGAGCTCCATTATTTTTGTTACATTTCATTTTAATGACTGGAATGAAGAATGTTTCTCCAGAGACAATTTCTGCCCCAACGCAAGACCATCATTCCGCACGGATTCAGGAGTAAATGGATTAAAACAATAATTCTTGCACTCGGTTACTGTGATGAATGTGACAGATCCGGCCTTGAGCGGACGAGAAAGAGAGAATTACCTGGCTCCAAGCTTGCTGAAGTCTCTTTTAGATTGGAAAGTGTAGGCAGTGAGACCCAGGAACACAGCAGACGTGAGCACAAAGGCCTGGAGCACTATGGTGTACTCATAAAATGTCACTGAAAGCAGAAAAATATGGTATCAGACGATCCATCAAGGAAGTATCCATTCATTTTATGTCACTGGACTATTATAAATTAAGAAAACGAATGAACTTACCTGCAGTGGCTACAGACAGAGATTCCAACAGAGTCTGCAATAACATTTACAGCCATTACGTTATATTATACTACGTAATTTATATATTACAACACAATATTAGATTTATTTATTTTTGTGGCATACTCACAAATCCAAACAGCAAGTAAAGATTGATGGGGTGCTGGTGACGGTACACAGCCAAAGCAAGGAGCAGGATAAGGGACCCGATAGCAGATACCAACACCAGCGAGGGACTGAAAGATTAACATTCAATTATTATATTAGCATAGATTAAAGTTCAGTTTGTACCATTTAGCAGCCACAATCATGTGGTGAACCTACAGCGGAAGATGTGTGCTTACCTTTCATGCACAAAGTTTTTAATGGGGTTACAGAGCATGAAAAGAGCAGATACAGCAGTGGTGATGATAATCTGCAGTGACAGGATGGTGTAGACCTTGCGGAGGAAATCTAAAGAGAAATAACACTTGAGCAACAACTCTTTAACCAACCATACATATTACATTTTATACAATTTCACACAAATGGGCGGTTTTTACAGGGTTTGTTTATTCTTAAACAAGATCACTACCACTCACAAAAAACCTTGATAAACAGGATTGACAGCTACATAAGAAACATGTAGGATTTCTAAGAAACACATTTTTGAAAAAAAAAAAAAAAATCAATAAGGAGCCTCATGACAGCTGATTTGACATTTGCGTCAAATGTCTCCTGATTACCTGAATCTCATAAAGAAACAAGGTGAAATAAATAACTGAAATGAAGCAGGGATCCGACTCCAGCTGTTTCATTTGTTATTTATTTCCAGTCAATGTTGTCATGTAGCTAGACTGATTACTGATTGCGTAGGCACCAAAGGCTTTTAAATACATGTAAATTGCGACTCACCCATCCGGATGTGGACGCTCGCCGTCGCAACGTTCGTGCCATAATTAAAATCATCCTCAATGGATGATCTCGGATACTTCTCCTGATTCATGTTTGATTAAATTAAACGCGTATCATTTACTCATAAATACAAGGGATAATACGACGTTCTCTTCCGTCTTTTTCTGGTGTTTTTTTTAATCCGTACTTCGTACTTAGATGTGCTTACTGCCACCTAGCGGATCATAGAAACCACTGTGTTTGTTTTTAGTGTGGAAAGTGAGACCATATATATTTTTACCTATATATATATATGAGTGTACATGTTCAAATACACTTTACAGTCAGTAATATTATACTTAAGTTGGCATTGCGTCACCAAAAACAAAACGTTTAATTGACTGCCAAATGCCCATGTAATATTAAATTATCAAAGATAATGAAACTAAAAGTAAATCTATTACCCTACGGAAGACAGCATAATGCATCGTTTGATGCTCGAATGAATCGGTTCTACTGAATCATTAGCTGGTTAACAGTGTGAAATGATTCGCGATTCAGTCAGAATCGTTTACAGTTCATTCAGGCGCTTAATTAACTTTACTTGAAGCGGTAAAACTACAAGGCGAAACGAATGCAGAGTACAAAAACAGTAGATAAAGTAAAAGTATTTACTTATCCGATGAACAAAAGTCCGCATGTGTCCTACTGTTTGTCAGTGTTGAAGAAGATAATGATTAAGAGCAACACCTGCAGCTTGTGAACGATTGAGGTAAAGACTTTTTCCGAACAAATAACCGAAAAAACGTGCTTAATGCCAAAATGTTATCACAATTTCATATGATACACGAATACATTTAAGACCTATATCATTGTGTTTATCATTACCGTGTTTGTCTGTTTTTTTCATGAGCATATTCTTTTAACTTTGAAGCCCCATATTAATATCACGACATAAGAGTTTCATAATTGGCAATTCTGATAACTATATGGTTCATTTTAAAATTGGTGGTACATTTCACATCAAAATGGCCTATAATGTTTTTCATAAGTGTACGATAGTTAAGCTTAAACACTCTTTTGGTATTAGAAGGGAAATATATTTTTCTTGGTGTAATTGTAATCTGTGTTATCAACATGCATGCAAGTTAGTGTTTATTTTAGAATAATTTTAAGAATCACATTTTTGAAGATATTGTCAGCACAGGATTTTTTAAACGCCTTTTTTGGACACCCCACAATAGTACACATTTTTAATGTCTCCCTTAAATGCATTTGAACTTAAGGAGATCTACTTAGATGTAGACCTTGTGGTAGCTTGACACGGTCCTCCTGTTTATACAGTTCTTGTGACATATGACAGTGTAAATGAGAATAAAACGACTACATTTAAAATAATAGTTTTACATTTTCTAAATATTATCAGTCATCCCCCAAACACTCTGTTTTGGTCCCTCAGTATAGAGCTGCACCTCTATTATATACAGTACAGGTCATTCAGGAGATGACTTTGGAGGACATGAATTAGCACACATCCAAATTCAATCACAATTCTACTTTACATAATTCATTCCTTAATTTAAATTTCCCAACAGGTACGTCGGAGAATCCACACAGTCTTCTGTCATTTCTTGTGCGTTCTCAGAGGGGCTTCCTGCACCTGCTTCCTTCCTTTGTGGTGCTAATCAGCTAATGCAAGTAAGTAAAAGACCCCGCTGAGAGCTCCTCCTCATATTTAACAGACACATGCTCCTTCTTAGATGATTCATTTGGCTATTTTTAATATTCCACTTATTTTATAACCCCAGCAGTGGTTGCAAAGTAATTTGCTTCAGGTTTAATTACAACCTCATCTCCAAAGAGAATACTGTTGTCTTTGTCTTTTGTGTGCTGCTTTCGGCCATGTAATGACATGCCTGTGGGATTTGTTTAGTGCCAAAGTTGCTGCATAAGTTGCTCACAGTCTCTCTTGGGCATGCTTAACAAAATGCACCACTACCCGTTGCTTTCCCTCAGGAGCTTGAGGTGGAAGCCAGCTCTTTATGGAGTCCACACAGCATTTCATTAAAGTCTATATGGAGCCAGCCTCAGGGACATGGCCACATAATTCATTCGGAAGTACACTGTCTCTTGCATCCCCTGTATCCAATCCCAGGTGTTTCTGAGTAACCTTATGGCTTATCGCATTCAGAGGATGCTTTCAATCACATCCTTTCTTTCATGTGGCATATAGTAGTGGCTTATTTTCTATTTCCCATCCAATACATGTGGTTCCTTTACACCATATCAGTTATTACAGGCTAACAGAAAAAAAAGCATAGTTACATTACCAGCAATCTTAAAGGAATCGTTCACCGAAAATGAAAATTTGCTGAAAATGTACTCACCCTCAGGCCATCCAAAAGGTAGAGGAGTTTGTTTCTTTATCAAAACAGATTTGGAGAAATTTAGCATTACAGCAGATGCTCACCAATGGATCCACTGCAGCGAATGGGTGCCGTCAGATTGAAAATTCTGCAAGTAAACCAAATGACTCCGGTCTATGAGTTATAAAACTGTCAAGTGTGTTTGTAAGAAACAAATCTAATTCTAAATCTAACAAATATAATTAAGGGGCTTTCACCTTAAATTGTGAATATTTCAGTCCATACTCCATAATAATGCTTCCTCCAGAGTCGATACCCTGTTGTCCTCTAACATCAAAATCCACCAACATATTTATTTAGACATTTTGTTTTGTAAACTCTGCTTGATCTGTGCACATTTCTCTTCTGATTCAGATGAGACTAATTATGAGACCAAAGTTATGTTGACTTCTTGTGAATGATTGATGTTTTTAATAAGCTGTCTGTACACTTGATGGCACCCATTCACCATAGAAGGTCCACTGGTGAGCAAGTTATGTAATGCATCTATAAAATATTAAGAACATATCTAATCTTCTCGAAATCTGTTTCAATGAAGAAACAAACTCATCTATATCTTAGTACTTTTGGGGTGAACTATTCCTTTAAGGCCGAGAAATCATCATGCAGGCAGAGGAACGTAGCTTATCTTTAATTTAAGGTGTTTTGTAACAGCTGGTGTGATTCAAATCTTATTTAAATTTACCATCATGCCCCATTCATCTTTATCATATAGAGAGTAATTCTTGTTACACAAAAACAGCCGCTCAGTAGATTTAAAGTCCTGAACCACCAAAAGCTTTAAAAAATAAGCAACCTTTGGAATAATAATTGCCTGTTAGTCTGTATCCCGAGTGACCACCAGATGGAGCTCTCCCTATTAAAAGCAAACGTGACACAACCAGAGTAGTATTAGGAAAGCTGCTTTGAACTGGGGCTCATCAAGCTGTAAGCTGCTTATAATTTAAAGTGGTAGAAATGGCTCAAACAAGTGAAAGCTTAATAGTTATGTATCTGAGCTTCTAAGAGAAGAGATTGTGAGATCGATCCCACTCCATCAGCACTGCTCCTCTAGCATGAGACGTACCACTTGCTTACTCAGGGAGACGAGCTGGAAATGCTTTTCTGAATGGAAAGCATCTTGTAGCAAAATGGCAGTCAAGTAGCAAGCTGTTAAGCTAGCTAAAACAGACATTAATATTTATTAATGACTATATGACATATCATACAAATGTTGTAATGTAATCAGGCACTAAAAGTTCTTTGAGCCAGTGGGTTTGCTTGGGGTCCTATGGGAGATGATTTCTGATATTCTGCTATTTTGCCTACTTTCTTGCGCTCGACTGCATATTTGACAAATATGAATGAAGTGACCGCTTTTCATATTTTCTTTTTTTTTTTTTAGATAATCCACTTTATTTGGTTATAATGCGAGAGAAACACAGTATTGTTTGCTTTATTGGGCCCTGGTAAAATACAGCTGTGATATCACTTTTGATCCAATCAGTTAAACTTGTTTGCCTTAAGGTCTGAAAACGTTTGCAATTAGTTTGATTCATTCAGATGGGTCACTGAATCATTTGCTGTGACTTCTTACACAAAATAGTAAAATACTGAACTTTAATTTATGCCTCTCTGCCATTGACATCCATTAAAAAATTTTGAGTGGAAGCAGAAATTAGCTGTTTTTTTTGCACGTTTCTTTAAATGCAAATAAGCTGCTGCAAATTTCTGCTTTTCCAGATTAGGATTGTGTCTTTACAGGTTTTGGTTATGTCTATAACATTGAAATCATGTGTTCTATACCATATTAGTTGAAACTTCTGATTCGGTTTTATTTTCTTTTGTGTCTTAATGCACAAAAAATTGGTTATTTCTGTAAAAGTAAACAGATGGGGAAAAAAAAACATCTGGCAGCAGTGTTATAGACAGTAAATAGATCAATAAATCTACTACTTTTATCTTTCTATGAAGCTAGGACTCTAAACTGTTTTGTGCTTAAACATCTAAAAAGTCTGATTTTCATGATGCGTCACATTTAAGGAGGCAGTTCAAAGAAGTGAATCTAATCAATAGTAGGTCTATCCAAGCAAAAGTTAACTTCAAAAATGAACCAAATGGCATCAGTGACTTTCAATTTAGATTTAGTTAGAACAAAAACTGTGCAAACTGAAAAAGAAAGGGCAATCAATATTACTATTTCATATGAAGCTTAGACATTATTCAAGCCGAGAAACAAATTTATTAGTGGAAAGTGCACTCTTGCATCCAAGGGTGAAATCGGTATGTACAAATATTTATCCCAAATAATTGTAAATGCAGTTAAATGGAAAATGATATGAGTGATGTAGCAGGAATTGATGCTGAAGGCAAACTTTCAAGATGTGGTGCGTCTCGTCCAGTGTTCGACCCTCTTTGTACTTTTTTTTTTTTTTCTAATGCTGGAGACTCTTGTTTGAATTACATTGTGTTTTGAGTCATAACGAGTGATAGAAATATAAAGAAGTATTTTATTCATCACTCAGTATTCAGATGATGTTATTTGTTCACTATATAATTGTGTTTAGGCTACTTCATGTTTTTTACTTAAAGGTGCCATAGAATGGAAAACTGAATTGAGCTTGGCATGGTTGAATAATAACAGTTCAGTACATGGACATA
>JAUCMS010000079.1:5761611-5799297 GCA_032357445.1 Enteromius radiatus
AGCTACATACCTTCTATGTACATATCAGACAACAATTTAAAATATTCTCTCAATGCATTCTATGGCACCTTTAAATACGTGACTTGCTGCAATAAACACTCACATTGGAAACTGCACTTCAGTCATTTACTATCTGCTTGTGTCTTAAATCTGTAATGTAATGTCAGTGTGAGTGGCAGGGGATCTTAAATCGTACTACATACCTGGTTCATAAGATGTCAGATTAAATCAAAAGAGTATTTCGATGTCATCTCTTCACTCGGCATGTTGTTTTATTGTTTCTCTGTTCGTCGGCCATACAAAGGATTACAGCTGTAGGAATCCCCAAATTTATACATAGACGATAAACATCATGCTAACAAAGTATTAAATTTGTACAAAAATACTTTACAGCTCATAATACCTGTCCATTAGAAATAAAAATACAATATTTTAGGGACATAACTGTGACATTGAATCATAAAATTATTGTATACTGAAAATGGACACCCACTATTTTAACTGGCAGTGCTTGACTTCACTAAATGTTTCCACAAATGGAACATTAAAATGACTTGTTTCGCTTGACCGGAGTGTATTTGCAGTAACACAGCGAAGTGTTGTAACAAACATAGGTCGAGGTCAAGGAAAGCAGTAATGAAAGTGACAACTAATTGAATCAGGGCTTGAAAGCCGTAATTCAACATGTAGCGAATTGAGAAACATCTCGGTGCATGAGTTTGGGGAATGAACCCGTACCTGAAAGTTTATCTGAAATAAAACAACAAAAAAGACACCTTTTCATAATCGTCAAACGTTCTCCATCAAGTGGGCTTGATGAGGTTTTTGTTTGGTTCAGGAGTTGGACCACAATGTGCCATTTGAAAATAGTGAATAGACAGGATCTTTGAGCACTGACAAGGAGGGTGACGTCACTCAATCAAAAGCACAGTTTCACACAGGTGGGTGAGGGTGGTCTTTGCCATTAGCAGCTTAACTATGGCATTTTTTTTTCTTTACCAACATTATTTTTTTCCAAGAAGAGCTACAAATGTGATGTTTAGTGGTCTACCACATATGGTAGGACGAATCCATTCTCTCATGATTTGACACTTTTTTTTCTTTACAAATGGATTGAGTACCCTTTGGGCTTACACAGTCTGGAAAAAAAATGTCAGATGAGACACATAAAACCATAACAGTACCATATACAAATTACCATAATGATTCATAACTATTTAAACAATGTGGGGAGGAATACAAAAGTCTTCTCAGGAATTTTATTTAATATTTTTTTACTCATGGACATCAACCCCATGCTTGTGTTTTTGTCATAAGTGGATACTGCAAATTCAAGCAAATGAGATGAATTTGTTTGTCGTAATATTCTCATTTATCACAGACAGCGGAGTAAACAATATGCGAGTACCTACTTGAACGCCTGTCGTTTTCATTTAGGAGATTGATGTTGGAATAAATAAGCTGTTCTATCCTTTGGGCCAATGATGGATTTCCTCAAAATGTGGGGCGAGAGTCTGGAGACCACAGACCTACGGCGCTTGCCTAACAAAGTACAAAGAGTTTCCGAACCGAATGACCTTCTCCGTGCCATCAATCTGCTCCGGTACATGGTCGATAGCGACCTCGTGCTAACCAGCCATCGCTCAAAATCACACGCATCCCTTATAAATCATCCGCCTCTATTCATAAAAATAGACATCTGTCCAATTTCAAGATAAGGTGCCTTTGTGCCACCCTCTCTTATACGAGCGACATTGGATTTCATATTTACGGTGATGTAGTGGACAGAGAACCGAAACATGGTGTTTTTCATGTAGCCAAGAGCTTGTGTTTTTTTTGGACAGAAGTACTACAAAATAGTTCATTAAAAGGTCTCATGCATTAGGCTACAACCCACATTCAGTCACAATTGAAAAATGGCTACCGAATTCATTGTGCTGATTATTTTTTCCCCCACACACAGCTCTCACTGGGCGAGAAAAGGGATCTGACCTTGGCATCAGATAGAAGGAAATACACGGACATACACTATACACACACTTGTGTTTCAGTATCACAAAATAGGAGGATCGACAGTTGCGTTTCGAACGTGGAACTTTGACAGACTTCGTGGAGGAAGTCTCGGGACACGCGCACACTCATTCAAACTCACACAAATACGGACAATCACAGAGTGGCCAGTCCGATATCGTAAGTAAAAGTCTCAGTGTTGCTTTTATGCATTCTTTTTTCGAGTCCTCCTTTAAAACTATTCTCGTTTATTGGCAATAAAAATTAGGGATGGCACTGTTTTAGGTTTTTTTTTTTCTCTCCACAATTTGGTTTTCCAAGAGGTCAGTGTGGTCTTCGCCGCCATTTTCACAGGGTAAAAACACACCCAGCTTGTCAGGAAAGGACCTCTTAGTCATGGTGGTTCATGCTCTGACTTAGGAAAGGGACTGGGTGTGTGCTATAGGACAACAAGCTCCTCTTGTTTTCCTCCACTAGAGGGAGCTGTTTTAGGGAGGGGAGGGTTCGCTTTAGCACCATGAGGAGGAGCGCTCCACTGCAGGCACCTGGGAGGAGTTCTGCTATAATGTCTTGTTGGGGTCTCTGTCCTCTAGTCCCGCTAGCGTGGAGTTATGGTGGCCCTGCTCCAGCCCTGCGGCGGGCTGCTCGAGAGGGTCCCCGGAGTCAGTCCAGTTCACTGACTCATCATTGGACAATGGGTTCAGTTCTGAGGGCTGCGAGGAAACCGGGTTTCGGCTTATGACTAGATCCAGTTTGTTCCCAGACTCTGCTATAAGAGGAACCACCAAGCAGCAGTCAAAGTCTCTAGTCCGGACGTGGTTGATCTGTGGCACAAAGTAAGCGTAAATTTATATTAGGGCCCTGTGATTTTAATGATGCAGAAAACGCAGACAGAATTGCAAAATCTAGATTTTACTATATAATGCAGAATCTGGAGTTATGCAGAATGAAACGGAATAAGGCAAAAATTGGACGAATAACTTTGAAGTAGGGCTGTACACATCATTAAATAGCTACACGAACTGTGTCTTTGAATAATTAGCAAATAAACAGCCACTCAACAAAAAAGGCTGTTTTAAATATGAACTCTGGTTTTGATTGAATTGTAAAGATGAATACAATTGTTTAATTGAGTTTTATGAATTCACTTAATTGCCACATTTTTTTGGTAATACATTTTGGTATTAAATTAAAAATACATAATTTCATAGAGCAATATTGTCATTATAATTTTATTGTTGACATCTTTTTTTCCATTATTAAAAATGTATGAAACCGAATGGAATCCATAATTTGGCCCCTATGTCCTTGTTGTCCCATAATTCACATGGGACTGCATAACAGCAGCTCACCTGTAGCAGTCTATCATATGGCTTGAGTCCACCGATTTCAGCAGGGCCACCTGGACGGATATTATTTACATAAACCCCCTTCTCCAAGACTCCGTCAGACACGCTAAACCCAAAGTCCTCAAGGTCCGAGTCCTTCAAAAGGCTCACCTATGAATGTGAGGGCAGTTACACAAATTAAACTTGTCGTATAGCAAATTCATTAAGAAATGGCCAAAATTCCTGTATTCCCACCTTATGAAGCTCAACTGGGGTGGGTGACATGATGTCTTTGATCTCCTGTTTCATTCTCCTCATGGCGAAAGCTTTTCTGCCGACGTCGGTGGGGAGCGTGTTGCTGCGGTTGGCCTGTGTGTATTGTGGTTTGTTGCTGCCACGTTCCTGAAAGCTGGCCTGGCGGCCCAGATGGCTTCGGGTGGGCGCTGGATCGTGGTTTAGACTCAAAGAGCTGCCTGACATGATGGTAGCCTACAGGGAAAACCATGAGGAATGTAGCTGAGTATGAATAAATATAAGTGCTGTAAAGGTTATAGAGCAAAACACATTCAAGACACACTTTTAAATTTTAGTGTTCAAAACTACTGTTCAAAAGTTTAGGATCAGTATGTTTTTTTTATTTAGAAATTATACTTTTATTCAGCAAAGATGCATTCAGATGTTCAAAAGTGACAAGTAAAGACATTTGTATGGTTACAAAAGGTTTCCATTTCAAATGCTGCTCTTTTGAAGTTTCTATTCATCAAAGAATCCTGAAAACAAATATTAATATATTAAAACAGTTTCTGTTTTACTGTATTTTTGATCAACTGAATGCAGCTTGGTGAGATTTTGTTTTATTTTTATTTTTTTCTTGCAAAAGCATCACCTAAAACATTTGGTCCCACTTTATATTTTGCCCCTAATATCTGTTGACTTACATGGAAACTAGATGTGTACATAGTATGTAACCACAGTGTAAATACACATCTGTATGTGTGTAACAGAACAAAGGTAACAACACTTTTTGGTAAAGAAAGTGTTACACTTTATATTAAGTGGGCAGTTCCTAAGGAGTTACCACGTAAGTGCATTGGTAATACAGTGGTGCACAACTCAATATACTTTACATATCCCTAAATCTACCCTTTTGTTAGCTTTTGTTCCAATTACTCTTATACATGTTGTTACAAAACACAGATCCTGTTACACAAGTAATTAGTGATGTGAAAAAAAGTGTTGTTATCAATGTCTTGTTACACATTTGTACTTATAGATACAGATACCATACTAAGGGTTGTTATGTGTGTGAGAAGTAAATACTGTATGTTTGTGAGTAGACAGGTGTTAAGGCCACTTACTATAAAGTGGGACCAAATAATCCTTACCAACTCCAAACTTTTGAACGATAGTTACATTGACAGTGAAACACTCATTATGTCAGTAAGAGTACAGTTGGTGACAAAGCATTTCATTAACAGTTTGCGTTACATTTGTTTAGTATGTTACAAGAAGCAAAATGCTGATGGACAACGATACACAAACTTTTTGTAACATGCATTTTAACACATTAATGGGTGGTTTGAATCGCTTCGACTTCCACCATGGCAAGCCATGGCAATGATTAAACAAACATTATGAACGGTGGGCGTTATTTTATTTTATTTTTTTTAGATGTTTCTTGAAGTCCTTTGAAGATGATCTTCAAAAAGAACCTGGTTCTGGTTCGGCTTTTGCTGAGGACACTACTACACAAGACTGAAATATTTCCACAACAATAAGCCTTGCTGCAGCTCTTCCATCATGCTTAGCATGAGCCCACATGCCTTCGTTCTCTTCAATCCACCGTCATTTGCTAGTTTGTGTGAATCTCACTCAAACTGCACGGAATGGGGATTCCAGGTTAATGACAGGTGACCACACAAGAGAGGAAACTCTTCTAAGCCGATGCATTTGTGGTAAGCAGCGTAAAAAAAAAAAAAAAATCATTAAACCGGTGATCAGACATGTAAATCATGCACCTTGACACCACATTCAGTCAATTCAGCATGTGAAAAATGAAAACGTGTGACTTTCGAACAATGTTTTTCGGGCCGTTTCAAACTCCATAGTACATTCTACTGACACAAACCAGAGGCAAACACTTTCATTGAATCCAATTAGGGCCAAAGGGTACATTCAGCGGAAAAGGCTTTTGATTTTATCATGTTTCCACAGACAAGTGGGATGGAAAGTGAAGAGCTTTCAAAGCGATCCCTAACGTTGAGTACTAAAAGCTTCTCTGCGCCGTCGGCTACTCGTGGTCTGCGTTTAACTCAAGGTACCTGATAAAGTGAAGGCAAGAAAATCAATCCGTTTCATGAAACGTTTCAAGGCTGGCCACAAAGCATGTAAAATCCAACAATGTGCGACATGACAGCAGATGTAATCTACTGAACAACACTGACAAAAATTAAAATGTAATTAACAGCAGGCTAAAACCATTTTCCCAGAAATTTGTGCTGTTATTGTAATCGTTAAACGGTCCTTTCCACGTGTTTTGTCTTTTATAGTATTTAAAGGGAGAAATGATTAGAATACTGTCATTATTTATAAACCTTCATGTTGTTCCAAATCCATATTTCTTCCACTTTAAAATGCATTTTTATGCATGAACACTGTCAAGCTCTACAAAATCATCTTAAAAGAAATCCAAATGACTTAAAGGAATAGTTCATCCAAAAATGAAAATTGTACTCACCCTGAAGTCATCCTAGGTGTATATGACTTTGAACTTCAAAATAATGGGCACTATCCACGATCATTACCAAGCTTGAAAGAGCCAGGATAAACTTCTGAATGAAGAAAGTCATATACACCTAGGATGGCTTTGGGGTGAGTGAACTATTCCTTTAAAGTTTTCTAAAACCAATGTTTTGTGTCTTGTCCTTCATGGATCTCAAACTTAATCACATTTGCACCAAGCTGACTTGGTGCAAACTTGGTGCAAACACTATTCAAACTTTCCATCAATGAAATGTATTGAATCCGTCACCTGAGTTTTACAGTCACAGCTGAACACACAGTGTGCGAATACACAGGCTGACGAGAGATACTGCCGCGTACTTTCAGACAGAGCCAAATGTGGCAATATTTCAATTCTTATTGGCATATTCAGTTCTCGTTAGAGTCAAGCACCCCACTAGATGAGGATCAGCTTTATGGTGGGAAGAAAACCGCAATGAGAAAAACTCGCTTATCAGACCGATATCAGTTTGTCCCTGTGCCGTCAGAGCACATTTTCTTCACAGCAGGCCGTGCTGTTAACAGGCGAAGAATATCACCACTTGTTTTTCTGAATAACAACATGTGGAACGATAACAATGTGATAGACTTAAAATAGACCAAATTTGTTCATTAGTCTAATGATGGCAACCTAGATTTCATTTTTTTTTTGCAAGCTCTGAGTGATTGCAAATGTTTTTTTTAATTGTTATTTTACAGAAAAAAGTGTTTGCACTAATGCATTTAAGAAATGTTTATCAAAAGAAAAATATGGGTTGTTGAAGTTAGCTTTTGAAAGCGTTACTGATGATGCAATTTTCATAAATGTTTCTGACCAATGAATTCTTTAGGATTTTTTAGTGGATTCAAGCAATGTTGTTATCTGGGGAAAAATAAATAAATAAATACACTGCTAAACTTGATCTTAAAAACCTACAGTGAATAAATGTTACTTTGGTAACTAATTGAAATAAGGCATGTTTAATTTGAAGCAGATTATATATAAATACTAAAATAACTGGATAGAAACATTTATTAAAATAATATTCATAAACTAAGAAATTATTTTGATATTTGAATGATTTTACCATTTACAATTTATTGAAACTTCTGGTATATTTTAAAGTTTTTTTTTGCATACAAGACTACAAAATTACTCAATACCTATCTGCAATACGGATGTAAATAAGCTTGGAACAACATAATTGAGAATAAATAAAGACAGAATCTGTGAACTACACCTTTAACACGTCACAATTAATTTCGAATGCACCCCTAGGATCTGAAGTGGATGCCAGTAGTGGTTGTCTGTGAGCCCCACCCTCCCTTTCAAGCAGGCCCCCAGCAAGAGACACTGAGCCCATTAGCACGAAAAGAGCACTTGGGTGCCAGCGCTACAAGCAAAAGAGGAAGCCCAAAGAAAGGAAAGGGGTACCAAGATGGCCAGGTTTCTCTTATTCAGAAGCCTGTCTGGCTTGTCCTGGAAAAAGAAGGAGCTGTTACACAAAACCAGGGTTGGTACAGCATGCTACTGAAAAAAGATCGTGAAGGGGGGTGGATGAATGGAAAGAGCTAGAGGATGAATGTAGGGAGAGGGGAATGAACATGAACGGATGCCATTTTTCTTCTCGAGTTACCTCAAGTTCTCGCAGGATCCCAGATTGGCCGCATGTTTCCAGATCTTCGAGCGCTTGGGACCAGAAGTTCTCTTCCTGGTCTGGCTCAGTCCCGTCGTGTCCCACAGTGAACCTGTGTGAAACACAAACAGGACGTTTTAACCACCTGGTACTTCAAAACAGTGGGAGCCAATGAGCAGGCAGGCATCACAGTGATGAACGCAAGGGACGACCAATGATCTGTGCAGGCTATGGTGGGGCTCTTGAAGAGAGACACATACACACACACCCGGTGCGGTCGGGGACACTGTGATGGGCGGTGATGTCCTGGTGGATTGTGGGGCTTTGGGTTATGAAGTGAAAGGGCCGGATTGGTTCGGGGAAGCAGTGCAGGTTAACAGGCACACAGCACTGAACCTCACCTGCTGTCTGAGATTAAACCGGTGGGCAGCGTGGATGCCCTGTAACGGGAGATCAGCTTCAATCAATAACACAAACGTCAAATCAGTTCACTCAGTCTGTCACAGTGTTTTTGACTTGGCATCTTGTATAGAACACATTTTGAAGGCCTTCATTTAAAAAGCATTATAAAACCATTCTCAAATGACAAAGAAATATGCGTTGGAGAAGATGGGGGAAGTTTTGCATCATGCAGTTCTTCATATTTAAATAGAGACACTGAATGCCCGCAATATTTAAAATGACTGAACTCATTAAAGTTGCAGTTGTAGTTTCTTCTCCTTAGAACACATTTATATGCTATTTTCTAGAGTATATCTGATATAGACATGTTTTCTAGATGATGGCTCCATTTGTAGCCGTTTAAAGTCAACATGAAATGGTCTGCAGTCCATTTGACCTCAATATTAGAGTGACACAAAGTAGGGTGGACTTTTACAGAAGCATTGCAACTACAAAAAATAATTAATAATTATAATAAATATTATAATTTAAAAATTATAAATGTATGCCAATTAACTGAAATAGTTTTAAAAATATATTTAAATAAAGTTTTAATTTAAACCATTTAAATGAAAAAATGCTATAAAGAAAACTAAATTAAATACTAAAATGAAACAAAAATAATTTAAAGCCAAATAGAAATAAATTGAATAAATAAAAATATATATATATATATATATAATACTAAAATAATAGTGATGTCAACCTTAATACCAAAACAAATCTTTGACAACCAGTTGCATCCGCAGTTAATCACATAAATGCGCAACTGATTAATGATAATCCTAATCTGGTTTATTCCCACTCATCTGCTTTTGAACCAATCAGCTTCGACTACTGGATGAAAGCTCTGCCAGCTGATTCATATTTATGAGCCAGGCTGATTTATAATGTGTCCAATTTCAGTTCATTCCTATACCTCTGATTATATTCATCAGGATTTAACTGAACTGTGCACAGTAAGAACAGGGATGTGTATTAAGATACTAAGCAAATGAGCTCAGCTTTGATTTCATGTTGACTTTGCATGCTCCGATTTAAAGCAGCTCACAGTTATTCTTAAACAGAAACGGTACAATCCTGTGAAGAAAACTCAAAGGGCGATCATAACTCCAGTGTCAGCTAAATACTTTAAAAAGGCCTTTTTCCTTCCTAAGAGCTGCTGACTTCATTACTGTGCATAGGGGCCCTTTACGCCTTTGATCTACAGCACAATGAATCTGAATTACAAATATCCAACAGTATGAGCTAACAAAGAATAACCCCAGAATATCACCCCAGAAACGATCGATCAAAGCTCCAGTAGCAGCGCGTCTGACGATACGATATGCTGCAGATGTACCGCGCAGATCAGTTATCATGACTGAGAGTCAATTCTTGGGTTGAAATGAAGACTATTACACACAGAATTCAGAGAAATGTTGCTGAAGACCCACTTAATGGGAGTATTAAAGTCAGTTCACTTGTAGAAATTGTTTTGATGGCCTCATCTAAAATTGTCTTTTGAATTTAATGAATTTGCAAAGTCAACAAAACATTTTTATGGTTAAGCGGCATTGGCTTCACACAATGCCTGTCTGTAGAGTCTGGCACTAAACTAGTCCATGATTCAATGGATACTGACACTTCATTTTTAGGAAAATAAAGCGGTGATATGTTTTATGGAATAATAATGTCTGCAATGGCAACAGAGTTCATTGCTTCAATCTGTTTCACGCAGAAGCCTTGTGTACTCTGCTAATGTAGTATAAAATCCTTTCAATGAATTCAAGTCATCACATTAACCATCAAATAGACCTGGTGGCCTTAATATGTTCTTAATATCTCACCCCAAAATGAAGTTCTCTCATTATTTATCCATTATTTTCATGTTGCTCCAAACCCTGACTTCTTCTGTTCATCAAAAGAGGATCTTTTAAGATTACATGCAGCTCTTGAACATAAAGATAATTGATAAAACTTTCAACGCCCTTAATTGTTTCATGAATGAAAATAACAGCATATGGGTTTGGAACAACATGATGACTATAGTAAATAGTGAACTAATCCTATTAATTATAATAATAAAAAAAGTAGTTTATATGCTGGAATGTGTATTTAAACCATTGTGTATAATTTGCAAATAGTATGTTGATGTACCCGCTAGCGCTTGGCCTGTCCCATTCATCCACTCCGAGCCCAAAGTCCGGCAGGATGTTGTTCCTCTGCCGGCTGCTGTTCACCGGAGAGAGGCTGCCCCGGCCGGGC
The DNA here is from genome assembly GCA_032357445.1 of Enteromius radiatus. Taxonomy (NCBI): domain Eukaryota; kingdom Metazoa; phylum Chordata; class Actinopteri; order Cypriniformes; family Cyprinidae; genus Enteromius; species Enteromius radiatus. Next base: position 5,772,035 of record JAUCMS010000079.1, read on the forward strand.
TTGGCATTCCTCCACTCATGGCTGTGGAAACTGTAGCCTGATGCCTGGAAACCAGTGGGAGCTGAAACAAACACACACACAAGCAGAGTCCAAAATTATTGTTTTGCTACTTGAATTGAGAAAATGTACTAGCCATAAATATTTCTTATTCACCATGAATCTGTATTTTGCATTGTAATATAAGTTTATAAGTTTAGCTTAGCTCAAATTAGTAAAAAAAAAAAAGTGTGTGTATATATATGTGTGTGTATATATATATATATATATAGGATAAAATATCTAAATAATTCAACTGAAACATAACTAATAATAATAATAATAATAATAGTAGTAGTATTAAATTCTGTTCCATTCATTGTTCTATTGAAATAATAATAACGCTAAGTTAAAGTAAGATAAATTAGCTAACCTATTTCAATGAAACAAAGCTGATCACTAATATAAATAAATAAATAACAGTTGACTGTTTGAGCTAAATTCAATCCATTGTTCTATTGAAATAATAATAAATTAAATAAAAATAATTACATTGAAACAAAACTAATAACTTAAATAAATAATAGCTTAATTAAGCAGAATTTCCAACTTCCATTGAAATAATAATAATAATAATGCTAAATTCAATTTAAAATAGCTATATGATTCACTGAAACCAAACTAATAAATAAATTAATAAATAATATTAATAATAATATTAACAGTGATGGCAAGAACAATAACTAATAATACCATTATTTTTTATCATTATAATTAATATTAATAGTAATTTAGATAAATTCAACTAAAATAAATATTCACATAAAATAACTCAAACTAAAATATAATTACATTATTAAAAAAAAAAAATCAATCAATAAATATAAACAAACAAGCTGTTTGACAAACTGCATTGCTGTGGCTCATGCTGAAAATACCAGCCAACTAGCAAGGTCGCAATGTTACTTGCATTTGGCACTTTGCATTTACGTTTGTGCATGAGCAAAAAAATCCAAAAATCAATTTGACGGTGAATGAGAGTGGGAGAGAGGGGGAGAGAGAGAGAGAGAGAGAGAAAGCTACGGCAATAAAATGTTCCCAAAAGAGACTACATGTATGCATTATGCTGCACTCTCGTACAACACTGACACAGGAGCTCCTGGATGCACAGGTTCCCAGGCTCCCATCATTAATCTGGCTCAAGAATGCTGGAGGGCAGAGTAGAGACTACAGGGAGAGCAGAGAACAACATGCTGGCTGTGTTCACACACTCATCTCCGGAGGGAGCCACATACGCTTTGCTCTGATTCTCCCTCGGTGACCACTGCCAAATGCTGCATAGCCTCTGGGTTTTCAGAATCAGCAGCTATTCAATAAGGATTAACTGCTTGTGATTTGCGCAGCCCTCAGGGCTAGAGAGGGTGGAGGAATCCTTAATAAGTCTCTCGATAGTTATTTTAGTGTTACGTCCCTTTTTCAAGGAAAGAAGTGTTGGAGATGCTGAATGATGATACATTCAGGCATTAATATCTGTCTAACTGCGCATGTGCAGCCGCATGCTAGTGATGTTGCTCCTACGCAGACAGCAATGTGCAGAAGCCAGACAACAAAACCAGCAACAATGACTCGAATCTGAGTTAAAGCGTCTAGCTGCACGTCCACTGACTTTCAGTGCGGAGTTAAGGCTGTGAGAAATCTTGTGCATGGAAAATTCACAGTGCTAATTAATGCGCAAGCGGCAAGAAAAGGACAACAGCGCCAAATGTCAAAAATAATGACTATTATTATACACTTTCAGAAGCATGTTATTTTCTAATTATTTTTTTATGCCTTGCTTTCTAACAGTCCTGACAAATAAGGCATACAACAAAAAGACAAATCAGGTTATCTTGAAAAAATGAGACATAAAAGACATAAAAATAATAATAAGTGATGATTCTTAATGGCTTTTGTTATACAGTTTGTTTATTTTTTTTTAGAAATAAGTAATGAATAAATTAATAATTTTATCACAACATTTTACCACAATACGAAAATTAAATACACTGAATAAGAAAATGCACTATATATATATATATATATATATATATATATATATATGTTTGGTTGATAATAGAATAAATGTATTTTTTTTTGGTGGTTATTATTATTATTATTATTATTAATATTTTTAAAGATGCCTAGCATATTTTATTTATCAGGCTATATTTAATGGTCAACGCTGACTGACAAGTCAAAAAAAAAAACAATTTTAACATCATAAAAATATTTATAAAAATGTGTAATATTGTAGAAAAAATGACTGTGGAAAAACAAATAATAAAATAAAAATAAGCTTAGGTGGCTCAAGGTTATGTCAGACAGAAATAGGTTTTACTCAGCGAGAACAAAAATTTAATTGAATATTGCATACAGGTAGACCATTAATCTTATTAGACGTCTGACATATGGTTTTTAACTTTCCCAGGTATCAAGTTGAGAGTCAGCTTTGGCCTTATCTCTGGATACAGCTGTACTAGTTGAATCCCATGAGAGCCAATAGTTTACCAGCAACCTTAAATTTATGCTCTGTCCACATCATCCATAATTTAAGGGGCAGATTGCTGCTCTCTGTGAATGGTTTCCATATCTCTGCAACCATCTGAGATTCATTTATGTATGGATCAGCGAGAGAAAGAGAGCAGAGCCGCCTGAGGGGGGAGAGCAACCATATGAACCTGTTAACATGAGCGGAAAGCGTCTTTCCACCCCATCAGAGTGAAAGACACAGAAAATAACATACCAGATGAAAGGTGCTTTTGAGGAGGTGTAAGCAGCAATGGGGTGAATTAATCATCTGTATATAAATTAAAAATGACGGATGACATTCTAATTTCATGTTTACTTTCGCATTTCCAAAAGGAATAGTGCTTCCATATTCACTGTTGTTGTTGTTATTATTATTGTTATTACAAATAAATAAAATATTTTTAAATTGAAATTTAATTAAATACTGAAAAAAATAATTGAAATATCAATATTTATTTTTATTATCATTACTTTAAACAATTCAATTGAAGTGAAATTCCTAAATGAAAACTTCAATTTATAATAATAAAATGCATATGATTTATCTAAAATTGTTAAATTATTAATTGAAACAAAAATACCACATTACAATTTTTAACATTTAAAATTATATATACAGTGTGTGTGTGTATATATATACACACACATACACATACATACACGCACACATTTTTATATACATTTATATATTAAATTATAAATAAATATTTAATATTAATGTTTTAAACTTATACATGCGTGTGTATATATTTTCCTAAAGCATGTGTAAAAATTAAATTATATACAAATCAAAATTAGCAGGAAATTGTGGTGCAGAAATCTTACTTCTTGCATACTTGCATTTGTTTGTAGATAATTAAACCTTGAGATTCAATTAACAAACTGTTATTTCAGCAGTTATTTTCACTGATATGCGTCTACATGGGGAAACGTGGGAGTAATGCTTATATGTATTATTCATAAATGAATAGGAAGCATTTCTCTGAATTAAACATTCAAATGTGTGATGTGACTACTTGGCATTCTCAGAGCAAGCGATGATTGCGATTAGTTTTGACCAGGAGGCCTCAGTGTCAGGAGAGCTGACTGCAATTCAAACACATTACTGACGAGTTATCCAAATGGCCATGTGTATCCCAGCGCTCATTAGGACTCATTTTCCACTTAGTAAAATAATGCATTCTTTCATATTAGCCCCAGCACTGTACCACCAGCTGGCCTAATAAAAGACACATATCCCACTGCAGATTACTCCAAATAATTACTCGAGTAAATACATATCTGCGGGTCCAAAGAGAATGGAAAAGTCAATTAAACCTACGTTAGACCTGCTGGGATTCATCAGAATCCCCAGGATGCAACGGGGCCAACACTGTTGGTGCACTAGCTGATGTGAGAAAACAGGTGGTGTAACCAGGGTGACTGTGAGGAACCCATACCAGGTTAAAAAAGCCTGCACTGTGCGTCATTGTGATATTAAACAGGCAAGTTCTGTCATTATTTACTCATACTCATGTAATTATGTTATCAAAAAGACAATAAAAAAGCCCCATAAGTCAACGTTTATTTTTAAAGCCCCCATAAAATAGTTTTTCAAGGAAATGTGTGCTTCGATGCACAGCTTGTCTCTTAAGGATTGTATCACATCGTTAACTTTTGCTGATGCACTGATGCGAAACAGTGAATCTTACCATCCCTAATATATATCTAACAATGTGATGTAATTGCAAAATGAAACTCAATTTTCTTGTTTTTCAGTAGAAATTTTGTAAGTGGGTACTGCCAAGCTCGAGAAAACGCCAACAAAAAGGTCTTAAAAGCACCCTAAAAGTGATTGCACAACTTAAAATAATATGTTTTCTAAAGTCACATGATATGAAATCTCATTTGCGTTTGCGAACATTCAAATCATCATTATGTGCTGCATTTGAATACATATCCAGGTGACAATGAGATTAGAGCGCTATGACGAATTTTTGCAGCTCCATTTTTACAAACATTTTTGCTAAAGCTTTTTCCTATCTTCTGGAAGAAAAAAAATGAAAATGGCATGAGTAACTTATGCTAAAATATAAATTTTTGAATGAAGTATTCTTGAAGTTATCATGACAACGTTTCCTTGAGCTAGAGACTGCTGGGAACATTTCTTTGCCAAATCATTAACTAGAACCCAACTTTGACTCCTGCTTGTCACTGATATTTTTGTCATTTTGTTTGCAATTATAAACCGAAATGCTTGCTGGATATAGATGTATTTTTAAACATAAGTCATTTTTGGTTTCACATTGTTTGTAGCTCCAAACAAATGCATGCCTAGAGGGTACTGAGACTTATTTACTCTGATTATAAGCTTGTTTAAAACCTGAACGGTAGAAATGCTAATTGCATTTCATAAAAAGTCCACTTAAATTTACCTTGAGTGCTGAAAGTGGCGTCAATGGCGGAGCCGTCCCATGATTCCACTGCGCTGTCCACGCTGGGAATGGTGGTGGAATAGATGTCTGAGAGTTTACCGGGTTTCTGCCCAGCCTGACCGTCATCCTCCACATCACTCAGATCGTTCAAACGCCCCGTTACTGAGGGCTGCTTCGGGCTTGCCACTTTAGAAAGAAGGAAATAAAGAGACAATGATTGACACGGCCCATGGATCGTAGTCAATAGACCAGAGAGATCCAGAATTTACTGGAATTTGGGCCCACAAATCATTGCTCATTTGATCTTTTATTCTTGGATAAGGAACTTTACCTTGTCTACTGTCAGTCCACAGTATATGATAGATGGAGACAAAACTAATCAGACCCTTAGGCTTAAATGACTCTCGGCTAGGCAGCTTTATTGCTTTTTTAGAGCTACCGAGATGTACAGTACTGTGGGAGTTAATTGTTGAGAGAAAGAGCGACAGAGACAATAAGTGTGAAAGAATGAGCCAATCAAAAGTTTGAGAAATATAACAAGACAATGTTTTAAAAAAATAAAACAAATTCAAATTTTAAAAGAACACAAAAAAATATGAAAATGAAGTTATCAAAAAATTCACAATACACCCCAAATAATCAATAAATAAATAAATAAATATATTATAAATATAAATATATTTTTAAAGAAAACAAGTACGTAGATAGTGCTAGAGTTAAATATGTGCTTTTATTATTTATTTGTTTTGTCTACAAAATTAGCACAAGCCTTCAGTTTGTACGGTTTCTGTTTTATAAGAAGTGAGTTCGGCCCTTTGACCTGCAGTGTATATATAAAGAGCCATTTGGCCGTAAGAGTGTGTCAGCACTCACATTCTCCCTGCTTCTTGATCTTCAATGTGACGGACTCTCCTGCCATCTGTAGCAGGTGGATGGCCTCACTGAGAGGTTTGCCCTTCAGACTGTTGCTGTTAATGGCCAGGATGCGATCACCAATGTGGATGGCACCGGTCCTGTGGAGACAAGAGCACAGCAAATAACTCTTAAAAGGGGCGACCGCAATGCATCATTTCAAAAGCTTTTTTCCTCTTTTGTAGTTGAAAATCAAGATTTAATTGAAATTAACTAGCTTTTCATAGATTAAAACACTTAATTGCAATTAATCTCTTATGTTGCCTGCAGGTAATACATTGACATATTCAGTAATTTGAGTAAATAAAGAAAAACATAATGAATAAATAAACATACAATACAACAACAACAAAAAAATTATGCATTAACGATTAGGAATTTTTATTACAATTCTATACCATATATATATATATATATATATAATTTAAAATATAAAGATTTATTAAGATATCACTTGAATTCTTCCTCTATACCCTCTCTCTCTTTAGATAGATAGAAAGATTTCCTGTATACATTTATAAAAAGATACATCTTAAATGTGATTTTTTTTTATTTTATTTTTGACAGGCTTGAAGATTTGAACAGAGCCATACCTCTCGGCCAGGCCACCTTTAGTGAGGCTAGAGATGATGATGGGGTCAAAGGGCTCCTCAGTGCCGGAGATAGTGATGCCCAGCGGCCCGCCATAGCGTTTCAGCTCCACAGTGTAAATGATGGCGCCAGAGCTCTCCTGCTCGTCTGCAACACAGGCCAACAGCACACGGGCGTCCCTATCAACACTGCCATCACGTAGGATACCTCACAGAGGGGCAGAGAGCAGAGCGAAGACACCCCTCACAACACCGGACAGAGAGAGGAAGTAAGGAGGGGAGGGAGGATGGAGGAGGATTGACCACAAAATAAGAAGTAAGTGGAAAAAAAGGAACCGAAAAAAAAAAATGTAATGGGATAAAAATACTAGAGATGTCAATTTAAACCAACATTTGCTAAGTCCCTTAAAAAAAAGAAGTTATTTAGCAACTACCTTGCTATCTGCCATGTTATTTATTTTTAATGAGATTTTGTAACGTATATTTGTGGAAGATTGGTTTCTTTTGGATAATTTAAATTTAGATTTAGAATAGCAATAAAAATAGTTTAAACACACAAAATGTAATATTATTGAGATTTGAATCAGAAAATCATTTGTTGAAGATAATTTATATATAAATGTATGCATTTTTATGTATTTTTATTATACATTTTTGTTGTTTTAAATATAGAATTTTCAGATTGCATATATTTCATTTGATTAATCAGCACATCATGTAATCTGATGAAAATTGCTTAACTGATTGACTAATTTAACCTAAAAAAAAAAAAATTCTAAAAATAAAAGAGAAAAACAACTGATTATGCTTACAAAAAGTTATAAACTAGAGAGTAATGGTGAAGAGAATGGGAAAGGAAGTAAAGGCAATTGGAGAAAAGAATGATGGAAGATAATAGAAGTGGTGCATCCGGAAAAAAAAGCAAAAAATGAGAAACGGAAAATACAAGGGATTGGCAAAATGGATATATTCACATGCATAATACAAAAAAAATGGGATATTGGCTCTGTGATCCATTTCAAAAATGGATACTGCACCTACCTCTACAAATCATACACGTTATCATCCAAAGCAGAACAAAACCTCCATATCCTGGACCCACAATGCATTTCAAAAAACTAAATGTCAGATGTCAGACATTTCATTTTGCCCAAAGTGACTAAGTGCATTCAAGCTGTGTATTATATCAGTATGCGTGTCCTCGAGGGATTCTCATGCCAGCTGAGCTACAGGAATCATAATGTAAATTAATTATAAGACTGAACTCATTTTGCATGAGCTCTGCAAACAGACGTGACTACGGCAACAGCGAAATCCACTTTAAAGTGCTCTATAAAATATTTGTGGCGTTGATTCGTAGTGCTCAACATCAATTAAGAGGTCAACTTGCCTGTTTTGACATGACTGGACCAAGAAGGAAACGCGCTAAAGAGAAATAGGAAAACTGGCAGATCCTCGGGGCAATCGTCGTCATCTCCCACCCGCATCCACATCCTAATGAAGCGCTGATACGCATCAGACCACAGCAGCTCTGACTGTATATGTTTGTGTATGTGTGTGTCTGTATATGTTGGGGGTCTGGGGATGTTCGTTAACACTAGGTCGGCTCATTACGCCTTTGTTTTTTTGACGATCGACTAATGGAGAGATGGGAGGGAAATTACCCCCATTTAGCACGCCAGTCAGCACGGCCTCTCTCAGACTGATGATTTGTTGTCACAGCTCTACAAAAGTCCTTGTAAAAAATGAATGTCGACCTTAATGTTCCCAGCGAGAAAGATCTAAACGAGCCTCTGGCTTTGGACACAAGGAAGTGAAACACACAAAGTGCCATTTCATGGACACAATAGATGTCCTGGATGAAATATGAATGCCAAATAAAAGTGATTCGCAGTTCTGCTTTGTAGTACGAGCATAACGCCTCTGTAGCAAAGGATTGTGGGTGAATGCTTTGGAGAAAGCTGGATGAGGGCTCCAAGGGTTTCTAATCGGATAATTGAACCAAACGAGCATTAAATTGGAGCGATTAAACCTCATTTTCTTCAATGTGCACAATGCTAATAGTGTTAAGAATGAATTGTGAGGTTGCGGGAGTGAGGGGAGATGTGTACGTTGTTGTAGCTCAGCAGAAGGAGTGAAAGGTTTACCAGAAGGTCTTTTGGAGATAATAAAGATCTCACTCTGACATTTTCAGCAGCAGAGCCACTTCAAACCCTCACAGTCTCAAAAACTTGAAATAGAGGCTAGTTGTGCTTAAGAAAGTCAGTTGGGTTTAGAATGACACAAGGTTTACATTTTAATAAACTATCTCTGTAAAAAGAAGAAATCTTCAAGCGGTAGACTACATATTAGATTGGTTGAATGTATTCATGATTTTGCAGGTGATATAAAGCTATGATTAATTTATTCTGTGAACAAACATGTGCAGTTGCAGCCTTGGGTAGAAAATGGGTAGAATCTCAATATCTCAGCTCAAACTTTTATGTTGTTCTGACCGTCAGTCATCTTTCTAAATTACTATTAATTTGTTAATGTGCGAAACCTAACCTTTAAGCAACACTGTGTATATCATAATGTTTTTAATGTGCTTTTAACTCTCCATTAAGTTCTCTAAAGAGCGTGTAATTAAACTAATTTCACTATCTGTCCTTGTCTCATGATTTGCAAATATCAGACTGAAAAGACTGATCGTCTGTCCTGTCTCAGATTTAGAGCTGGTAAGATCAATTCATTTCCATGAATCATTTCAAGTTGTCCAATCATTTCAATTAACCAATTCATTACTTCGATTCAACAGCTCACTCTGCACAATCAATCAAAAATTTTCATGAAAGTCCCCTTTTCTTTCTTTCTTTCCATCCATCCATCCATCCATCTAACTCTAATATTGAATATAAACCTCTCTCATGCTATGTGTAACTATATTATTTGTTTAAATTTTTTTCTCCTACATTTTTGCTGTACCCAATTGTTATTTTTCAACTACTCATATTTTTTTATAATACATTTTCAAATATAAACATTTTACACATTTACAATGGTTATAGTATTTCATAATGTATATAAGATTATTTTACTAAACAATTGTTATATTAGTATATATTGTTAATGTAAATACACGCAATTACTCAAGGTGAAAAATATAAAAAAATACTCCCCTATATTGCCCACCTCCACTTTATACTTAATTTTTTTTCTCATCTTGCCCTTTTTCTGTCCTTGCCGTATCTTTGAATCCAGACTACATTAGAGTAAGCTAATCAGTCAGGTCCTAATAGCTCATTCTTTATCGTGATCCTGGCAAACACACGTTTGCATTAGACGTCTTTGCTGAGGTTTTCTATCTGCGCAGGGGGGCTTTTAGTGTTAATTTGCGTCCGTGTGGGGTTTGTAGTTGCAGAGGCTCAGAGGTACCTGAGTTGTCCTCGTCCTTGCGGATCTTGAGTTTAACCAGGTCTTCACACTGCTGCAGAATTTGAACAGCGTCCTCCATGGAGCAGTTGTCCAGACGAATGTTGTCTATTGCCAAAAGCTTATCCCCCAGTTCCAGGGTGCCCGTCCTTTGAAAGAGGACAAGAAAAAAAGTTAAAAGTACAAATTTGTCTGCTATTCTAAACAAACATTTCTTCAACCATGCAGAACATCTCCATTTCGTCTTGTGATATTTTGAAGGAAAGGTTATTTTCTCCCTTACGGAGATATTTACACTCATTTCGTTGTAGTCTGAGCTCACATTCTGCAAGAAAACCCATCCATTATTCAGTGTATTGACCATGGTACAGAGTAAAGAGCAGCCAGAGGCACTGAGGTAGATCCGAAGTGCAAAAAAAAACCCCAACAACTGGCTTTTATCGTATTGTTCATAATTGTGCGCCGTTCTAGTATATTCAGATTAGACACCGAGATGTAATCCTGCCTGAATCCACAATTATTCCACCACTTCATCATATTTAATGGCTCACTTATTTTTAGGATATTTTAATAGAGCTGAAAAAGAGGAGAACAAGATGTGAAAGACTGCGAAAGCCAAGGCCATCTTACATAGGCGTCTAAATACAGAGATGGACAGACCCGAATTTAACTACTCCACTGTGTACACAGAGGGTTCATAACCCAATTTTCTCTCCTACTCACATAATTATCAGGTAAACATATGTTCTATTATGTAAAAGAATGGGAAATTAGAGTATGTGTGCTGAGAGAAAGTAATTATACCACTAAACAGCCTCCCCCAACAACCTCTTACCGTGGAGAATTAAAAAAAATTGTTAGCCTTTGTTCAAAATTAAAGTTGAACTTGAGAAAGAAATGTGTATATTCTCTTTTTAACAAAAAATATGTTTTTATAATATTTCACAACTTACTGTTTTTTTTAGCAAATAGATCCATACTTGCATAAGAGATTTCTTTCAAATAATCTTACCAACCTGAAACTTCTATACAGTACTGTACCTCGAGCTATAAGTGAAAAGAACTGTAAGCTAGTCAGTAGAGCTAGATTAGATTTTACTGCAAACAGCCCAGTACAGACCTCGCAATCAACAACAATGCAGTCAAACAGCACTCTACACCTTTCCTTAGGGCAGCCACTGAGATTTATGTCAATATGGAGGGTTACACGTTCTCCCAGACGCACTCAATCAGAAGCTCTCCTCTATAGCCTGGGGAAAATTAGCATTTATGTGCATAAGTAAGCTTTCGCAGGTCGATGCAGATAGCATACGCTCATAGTCATGCTCAATTCTGTGCGCAGATGTCATTACATTCGCCATTTGGGTCTAGTCGATGCTATTTAAAGCACGGGTGAAGTGCTGATTTGGATGAGAGTGTGCCAAGCTGAAGTTTCAGCAGCTATTATTCAGTCTTCAGTGTCTCATGATCCCTCAAAAATCATTATAATATGCTGATTTGGTTCTTATTATTTTACATATTGCAAGTTGTGCTGTTATTTGTGGAATTCTTTTGTATTTTATGTTATTTATTTATTTTTTAAGTTGTGCTGAGTCAAAATGATCGAAGGATGTTATTTTTTTTTCTAAAGCGTGCTATATTGAGTGAAACATTGTGCACTTGGGTAGAAAATGTAATCCATCTATTATGTATTTTTCTTTAATATAGCAAAAGCCTGAGATGCTGGTGGGTGTAGGTGCGCTGGAGGCTGTATCCTGCACGAGTTATTATGCAGGAGATTAGCATTTCTATAGAATTTAAGTACATTTTAAAGGAGATATGGTGCAAGACAATGATTTAAGGCTGTACCTGTGCGCCACGCTGCCTTTCTTTATGTCAGAGATGATGAGTGCATCTCCGGGCTTCCTGCTGGAAGGAGCTGTGAAGAGAGAAGAGAACAATCAAACTTGTTTAATGGCAAAACCTCAGTCATTTTATGTAGGCAACACTGCTGATTATCTAAGTCTGAGTCATTCTTAGTTAACAGCTTAGTTAAAGTTTTTTAAAGATACAACACTTTTAAGATTCCACCTTGATGACAAAAGTGTGTTTAAAAATGGAAAGACAAAATCTGATGACACAGCAAGAGCTTTGTATTGACTTGTAGTGCCTCTCAGCTCCAGAACTAGTTGCTTTTGGTAGCGTGAACTAGTACTTGTCAGTCCAGTCAAGTCGGAGCTGATGGGTTTGTTGTCTATTTTACATTTTCCAGCTTATAGAATGACATGATGGCACTGCAAAAGATGTCTTTCTGAATGACTGACAATAGAGATGAACATTTTCTACAGAGCCGGGTGGACGACAGTCATACAGCAGATAATAGAACATATATAAAAACGACAGTCTTTAACCATAAAGAAATAACTCATTTTTAACCAAGATGATTTGCTTGTCTTAGTGGGTTTAAAAATTCATTAAAACCATCCAGCCGACCAGCCTGGCAAACTAAGACCAGCAAATAAGCTTAGGCTTTGGATTAAGCTGTTCTTTTTCCACACTAGGGAAGTCTAGGATAGTTTTTAAACCATTTTGACTCTAAATCCCCCATCATCAATATTCAAAGCTCCCCCATATACAGTATTGTAAGCTGTTTTTCTCTAGGATATCTTGAGAAATTCTAGTTGAAATTCTTGTTCGATATTAAGTGTGTATATATAGGGTTTGATTACCAAAATTTAACTATTTTGTGAATCCAGATGCAGTTATGTTTTATACATAATAGTAAAAAATTGCTTTATATTACTAAAATGTCACAACTGGAGTGCACATGTGCTTCTCTAGAGGGCAGTGCATCCCGCACCTTTGCCACTCAATCCCGGACTCCATTTCCCATAACCCCTAGGGAAACTGATTAATGACATGCCTGTTTGCAATTGGGAGGACTATTTTAGTTGGACACTCTCACACACTCATTGCTGTGTCCTGTCTTTTCTCGTAGTAGACAATTCTAAGCACATCCTTGCTTCCCGCATGTTTGTGTTTTGACTCTGGACTGTTTCTCTGATTTGTGATCATTTGCTTCCTGTCCTGACCTTCGCCTGTTATTTGGTTTACTCTTTTGTCTTGCCTTGGATATAGTTGTTTGCTGGTGTTTACCCTGTTTGTTTCGACTATGCTCTTTGATAAAGCTTGCAATTGGGTCCCCTAATCAGTTGTCACACTGTTCATAACACATAAACTGTTAGATATATAATAGTATAAAAGGGCCTAAAATGCTGCCAGCTCTGTAGGATTTGGATCATAGCCATTACATCAGTGTGAAATAGACCTTTTTAGCAGCTTTAGTCATATTGTGGAGCACAGGGGACAGATGTGAGTGCATAATCACATGTCATATGGTCCCTAGCCCACCAGGAGAATCTGGAGGTGTGATTTCAAAGTTCCTGAGTGATGCGCCGGAGCATTTTTCTCTCAGTTAGAGCTCAGGGTGATTCATGTTTGCTTAATGCGTCACAGACAGACTGGAAGGTCGTGTCTTTTTCACTTCGAATAAGAAAAATAAACTCTTTTGTTAATCCTGCTCACTTTTCTACCTAATATGCCTTCCAGATGGTGGTACAGCTTAATCATCATTAATTCTGATGCTCCGTGCAGCCTACCAGTGATGGGGAATTGTCCTGTGCTGCCCTGTGGGGCTCTGTTCTTTAAGCTTTACGCATTGAGATGCCAGGCATGTGTCTGTGTCGGACAGACAGTCCCAGCGGTTTTCTGAGATGGGTTGTTATGGTTAGAGAAGAACCCTGTTAGCTCCAACTGAGAGAACAGCTTGATAACTTGAGAACCTGATTAATATGATGGAACAACTCAAAGAATAAACAATAAATAAATAAATGTAAAGAATAATATTTTATAATTTTTTTTTAAATCTTGTTGAAAACACAAATGTATTTTTTTCTTTAAAAAATAAAAATAAAAACAAATTATATATATATAGAGAGAGAGTAAGAAACAAACAGAAAGAATATATTTTAATAAGCTTTCATAATTTCTTTATTGTTTTTTTCCTAAATTTATCTTTTTTTATTAGACTGAGATATTACACACACAAACACGCACACGCATCTTTTCAATAATTAAAAAAAAAACTGCCAGACAAATATGTAACTAGAGCTATGTGTTATTTTTTTTTTTTTTCTCAGTAAAGATTAAAAATATATTATAATGCATTTGAAATGTGCAATTATAAATGATATAATTGCATATTTATATTTTAACAAGGAATATATTGAAGTGGGACTATATTGTATATAGTATGGTGGGAAAAACCCTCTCTAATGCCTTTTTACTGTAATGTTTCTTTATTTAGATAATATGACCTGAAAGACTCAAATTACAGCTACTTAATTTCTACTTTCAAGTCAGAGTGGTTTGTCTGTTGAGAGAGAAATTGAAGTACATGATAACTCAATGGAGAAAGGTCAAACATTCAGTCTCTATGGTACAGACTACAGCACTCTAAAAGAGGAAAGAAATTGATTTAAGGATGTCAATCAGAGCGAGCGCTGTTTGAACAAGCTATCCGAGAGCAAATTGTCAGTGTCAGCAACACAGGTCCTGAGATGTACAGTATCTGACAATTCAATCTCCAAATGTTTGTGAGTTCTTGGACCATAAAAAAAAAGAAATAATCATGTTTTCTGCTCAGCTCAAAGAGAGCGCATGTGCGCTGACCTTAAAGGCACCTCAGCATATGCTGCATTACAGCGGTGTGATGTCACCTTCAGATGGAGCACATCAAACTGCATCCTTTCAACTCTGCTGAAGCTCTGATGAATTTTATAGCAAGCATCCAGAGCGAAAAACGGGAAAAAATGACTTCTTACATAAACAGCTTGATAGTATGTTTTGGAAATCAAGCAACAAGATGATTCTTATTTGTCAGACGAGCTAATTTATGACATTCAGAAAGGAAGAGCACAGCCATCTTCTGTCTGCTTCCTAGTGGCACTGTGGTTGCTGCTGGTAGCTGATTTGTCATAGTTCCCCTCTTTCGCTTGCACCGCTATTTGGCCTAACTCTGATAAATAGCTTGGCTCATTCACAGTCTCTGCACTTTGCCTGCTCATGTTGGTCTGGCCAGGAGAATGGCAATCTTGACTAGTGATGCAGCGATTAACCGGTTTCACTATTAACTGTGATTTAACTTGTCACAGTTAATTAATAGTAAAGGTTCCGCTAAACTGTGTTTTTCTGTTACACAGAACGGGACTGTTGCAGCTTGGGCAAAACTAAGACAAAGTTACACTAGCGGTGCACCAGCTTAAATGACACGCACCACCAAGGCTACTACACGCATTACTAACTGTGACAGAGGACTAAACAGATCCTTTATTTCCACCAGAGAAATGTCTGTCGATAGTGTGAGACCATTTTGGGTACACCAAGAAGGTGCCATTTAAATATTGCCGTAAAAAAACTGTTGCTAAAGAATGAATGAATAACGAATAATGGATGGCTAGATGTACATCGAGCGATTTTAATGCACGCTGTGAACCACCTGACACAAAGCTACGAGCTTGTTAGCTCAGCATTGTGATCGCTTCAGATAAGAAAGTAATGGTAAGATCACACTTACTTAAATCAGTTATCTATTTGAATTAAGTATTCGGTTGATCATTCGAGAAAGAGGTAACAGTTGTGTGTGTGTGTGTGAATTACACTACTTCAGAAACTTTTATTTACTATCCCTGTTGTAGTATTAATCATAAGTAAAAACCATGGTGAACCATTTTTTTTTTTTTTTAAAATCTCTACCCCTGGTCCAAAAAAATGTAAACAAATGTAAAAACTGAAAACAAAGCAGAAAGCCATCAAACTGCTCAGCAAGGCCACAAGAGCTCGGCTAAGCCCATATACATAAATTGACACGTGGATAGGACAGCCTACATCTCTCTTTCTCTCTCATTCTGAGCCATAAAAGTTGACTTTCTCAGACATCCTGCTGGCCCTGAGCCAAGCAGAGGTATAATTGAGCAGACTTTCTGTGCCTATATATATAATATGCTTTAGAAGAATGGAATTTCCTCCAGTACTCTGTTGTCTTTAGTTAAAAATAAGAGTACAAACTCAGATCAAAAATGATCTCTGAATCTTAAAGGGGTAGTTCAGCCAATAATTTCATAATCAAACTTCCTTTTTTTTTCTGTAAAATACAATAACAAAGATATTTTTAGGAATGTTCATGCTGCTCTTTTCCATGCAATAACTATGAATTTAGGTGACAGAGAGGATTCGAAATAACCATAAAGAGACTTGAGCACTATATTTTAAGTTTTCTGAAGATATTTAAGTATTTTTTGCACAACGTCTAATTTGTGAATGGTTGATTCATCAAATTTGTGGATTCATTAGTTTTAATTTGATTCATTTTACAGTTTTATGAATCTTTTTCATGAAACTTTTGATTCATTGTCCAGTTTACTATACCTCCCTGACTCATTCGTTCATAAATTGAATTGATATGATTCTTGAAGTCAACTCACTCTGACTCTTGAGTGAAAAGTTCACTTGAGAATGTGGTGTCACTGAGAAACATGTTAAATCACCTCACACCATACAGTTTCTATGTTATAAAGACCATTTATTATACTTAAATGGCACTATTTCAGCTTTTTGACCTTAACCTTGAAAGCTTCATTCACCATTTACTGCATGTTAAAAGAGCCATCAATCTATTCTTCATAATTTCTTTTTTTTTTCTTGCATAGAAGAAATTAAGCCCATTTTGGACCGACAAGTTGAGTAAATCAAAACGAATTTTAAGTTTATTGATATCATGGAGTTTTTGAGAAGATGCAGTGGAATACGAAACCAACAGTTCAGGGAATTTTTTTTAATGATCTGAAAAGCAGTTACAGCAGTATGTTAACATGGGCACAATAGTTCGCCTGGTTCATTAAGGAAGTTCAGACAGCTGTAAAAACCACAAAGAAGCTTTACTAGGAAGCGTTTGCTGTTATCTTTGGACTGTGCATCTACGTAGCCAATCCTGGGAGAATTTGCCCCATCAAATTAGTAACAAATGCGAGGACTTGTACACAACCAGCAAGATAATAAATACTTTCATTTTGAAAATGTGGAGGACGACGGGCAAAAAATTGCTTTGGAGGTAAACAACTCCTCAGCTTCACAGAGAAGCAATTACTGCTGGGTGGTTGCATGGGGGTCCACCATTGTGCTTCACGAAGACGCTTACTGGCTAATAACAGAAAGTTCGTATCATATTGCTGTAATGGGGAGAACAGTCAATGTCACAAAACCGAGCTGGGATGAGGTGATGAATCATTCTGGCTTGACAATGCGGGCGGGCATTGATGAAGCAGCTGGCAAAGGCTTCGAGCGTTTGGAGCGTGGGGTTTACGAAGCGAGCTCTGCAGAGCCCCTGACTGCAGGCGGAAAACAGATTGAATTCACAGGCAGATCCGACTGTAACTACCTTTTCAAAGAGTCAGGTGATGGTAAACGAATGACACAATAGGAGATTAGACAGAGTATCTCTGAAGAAAGAAGGGAATGATGATAGTAGGCAAGTAACAGAGGAGATAAAAGTGCTAGAAATCCAATGTTTCCAATGTAAAACTGATGTATATGTGTTTATAGTTGAAAGGCAGGATCCCAAATGTAAAGAAATGTTAATTTCGAATGAAAGCTCAAGCTAACTGTAAACATCAATTAAAATTATAATACTGACAAGAAGACATTGGAAGCCTATGATAGTTTAGCAAATGGTTGAAATACTGCAAATGAAATTGAAAGAAGTGATTATAGCAATTTTCTCTTTTTATAAAATAGTTTTAGTACTGTTGTAATATTTTTGTTTTTTGGTCATCCCTAAAGCTCACTGGAATTGTATTACAGATCATTAGATGTGACATTTCTGTGCCCTGTGATGACCTTCCTATTAAGACCTTCATATACAAAAACACTTCACACAACAATGCCTTCACTTTTGGACGCAGCCACTGTGACCTACAGTCTGTGCCTAGCAATTAAATCTACAATTGCAATAAATGAGAGATAATATATAATTAGGCACTTCTTTTCATGCAGAACTTGGAAAATGTAATAAATAAGCACAAATCCTTTGAGTAAGAAAGTTTTTTCCAGCACTCTAATAAGCAACAGCTACATTATTTCCCCAATAACCCAGTAATAAGTCACCCAGATGTGTCTCTTTAATGTCTTTGGAACTGAAACAAGACCCTACTGTGAAGACGCATTTCTAAATTTGTGGCCTGGATAATTCACAGAAGAAAGCTGAAGAGGCAATTAAACTAGGAAATTACAAAGTTATTTAACAACAGTATCTCACTGTATACTTTCTTACATTTACATTTATACATTTGGCAGATGCCTGTATCCAAAGCAATTTCATTCAAGGTTTGTGCTTGCTTTAACATGCACCATTAAATACAATTTACACCTGTACTGAGGGTCAAGGAGCTCAAACAAAGACAGCCTTATTAATATGCGTACAATTCAAAGAGAGGAATACATACAGCTGATGGTGATGCCCAGCTCCACACCTGGCTTCTTTGGTAGCTTCACATGAAAGGTTCCACTGCTTGGAATAACCGATTCTGAATGAGACAAGGACAGAAATATAAAAAGGTTAATCTATAGAGGCAAGTCTATCGATATCATAATTGTGGAGTTTTGTTCATTCTGAAAAGAATGTATAGAAACCAAATGATCAAACTGACACTTATTAAAGGGATAGTTCACTTCTAAATGACAGCTCTGCCATTATTTATTTACCAACATGCTGTTCCAAACCTGTATGATGAATTTTTTTTTTTTGGTGCAACACAAAAAGAGACATTTAATAGAATGTCTAAGCCTTTTTTCCCCCATACAATAAACATGTAAGGCCCATAATGGTTTTCATTGCATGGAAAAAGATGCATTTTTTGGGTGAACCCTCTCTTTAAAGCAACTCGGAGAGACAGCAGTTACACTGATAAAAGTCTTTCTCTCAGGCAGAGATGTAGATAATCTTTCTGACAGAAGCCCAGAAAGCTCAGTCTGGGATAGAGGAGAGGAAAAAAAATCTCCATAAAAATATGTCCTTGAGTGAGTCAGAATCAAAAAGAATGACAGAAGTGTCAAAGCGCTCAAGGAAAGAAAATGCACTTGCCTCCAGTGACCCGCCACTTTCATATAACGACCTCTGCTCTTGAAATGATCATGCGGTAAATCAAACCAAATCATTTCATCCAAATCAACAAAACTGTCTTTAAAAAAAACACTTGGTCTGAGCGATAAAGAATATTGTACAAGAAAAAACTCAGTAAGGCTGTTCTCCTTTCAGCGCTTCCATTCAAAAGCAAATGTGATAAAACATTTACATTTTATTGGATTGCACAGAAAACTGACATTCAATTTTCAAACTGTCACAGAATGGAAATTAGAGGGTTTTTCCAATTGTGGTATGTTCATGTCAAGCCAAAAATATGACAAATATAAGTTCTCAAATTCAATTAAGTAGTGTGTTAGTGTTTGCATAATTAACATCACTGTTCAGAAATTAGAGATTGGTCCCTCCTCTATTCTTTTGTTGAAGGAAATGACTAACAACCTCGCCATGGAAAAGCTGACTTATGCAGCTAGAGGGAAACTTAAAGACTTCTATCATATTTGGACACCTTTTTTATGCTATTGTAACCAAGCAGGGACAACTGATACACTAATTTAATCTGTACTGAGTATGTATACTACATAATGCGATTTCTGTATTAAAATAATAACTGGTGGTATAACAAAAAAAAAAAAAAAATATATATATATATATGAGAGAATAGATTTTGTTTTATTTTATTTATTTTATTTTATTCTTGTCTTTTCTTTCTTTATTTATTATTATTATTTATTTTTAATGTTCAGTAAGGTTCTATTGTAAAGGTTTTATGGTTATTGTTATTGTTTAAGTGTATTTAAAACAAATGTCAATAAATATACTTATATAATACTAGAGATTAGTAAGATTTTTTTTAATGTTAAAAAAAAATCTCATGCTTAACACTGCAATATTGTAAAATATGATTGCAATTTAAAATAACGCTTTTCTAAAATGTAATTAATTAATGCAAAGTTGATTTTTTTTTTCATCATTACTACAGTTTTCAGTATCAGAAATCATTCTAATATACTGATTTGGTTTTCAAGAATAGATAACAAATAAAAAGTCCAAAAACCTTCATTGGTTAATGGACAGGAGGTCTGTGTGCTAGTGCCGGAAGGCTCTGACTACCCTTGAAGTAGTCAGAGACAGTTTCAAAGATTCCTGATAAGCTAAATAAAAGAAATTAATTAAATATCAAACCAAACTAAACAAGACAAAACACTAGGATGACAAGCTAATTACAGCATGTCTCAAGGACTACAGACGTTCCACATGGCCCATACTGTGATTACTCTGCCAAAGCACAGCACGAGATGGAAAAACGGGAGAATGTGTGGTGGATTTTCAGATGAAAGTATATAAACATATTTTCATGCGGATGTCCGTCTGGAAATAGCAACTATTAAATCACGGGCCACTTATCTTGCAGTACTAATCATTTCTATGCATCAGACACATTCCAGATGGTTGGGCTCTAAGAATTATGGCATAACTTTTAAAAAGCACAAATAAAAAAACTCTAGGACAAACGCGGGATGTGGCCAGATGGATCTTTCATCCCCTAACAGGTTTAGAATTGATGAATTGGTACGTGTCCCCACCTGCTACGTCAAACTCAATCTCTAGTGTGACTTTGCTGGTGATGCTGGAGTCCCTCAGCAGCTGATTGGTCTCCTCCAGTGTGCTGTCCTCAGTGGGGATGCCGTTTATTGACAGGATGCGGTCGCCAATCTGCAGGATGCCGCACCTGTGCACAGAGAGCAGATTTAGCACCACTCATCTTACACTGGCCAACAGGCTAGCTGTGCTGAATGCATAAAATAAAAATAATGGACTGGCGTAGAAGGAGACAAAAAAAGGTGCTGGGACCCAGGAAATATCTCGTACTGACCAGCCAACCACTTCTATTATGCCAGCTGGCGCAGTTAAATAGACATTAGTGAGTGCATGTGACACTTTAGCTAAAAATACAAATGTCCTCTTAGCTCAAGGTCAAAGTAAAAGCACATTTTAATAGCTGAGTGAACAAAAACTCTATTGAATTCCAAAATGACTTTCCAGCCAAATAGAAGCAATATTGCTTTTGCTTCCACTGCTAAAAACACCAGCAAAGCTGGTCGCCGTAGACATATGCTGTGTTTTGGATGCTGGTATTCAGCGTGGGCTGCTAGCATCACCACCACTAAAACTGTAAAGCATTAAAACGTGTCATTATTGTGATTAGCCTTAAGAACCAATGGCTGTTTTGGTCATTTTAGAACTATGCTGTTGGGACAGATTTACTGTTACTTTTACTATTCTTACATGTGTTTTCATCTGGAATACACCAGCTTTAGAGTGCCTGTTCACTTGTAGTGCAGCTCTAAAAATCTCTAAATCATAATGATCAACATACAAACATATATGTAATATACATATATTATTATTATTATTTTTATATTTTATTTTAGCAATGAAAGCAATATTTATCTAGCCAATAAATAAATTCATTAATTGATCAATTAATTAAATTTCATTATATAAAATAGCTAAAATATATAGAATTAGAATTAATTATACCTAATTATATAAAATATATAAATAGCATATATAAATATAAAAATAAAAAGTAAACCACTATAGTGGTGAACAACATCATTTCACTATGTCACTGCAAAAAATAACAACGGACGCCATATATATTTCAGCGCACTGCCCACAAGGCTATTGGCACCAACATGATTAATCATTTGACTAATTATATTATATTTTACTCTGATACTATAATATTTTGTATATTGCTGCAAAAAGAAGGTAAAACACCACACAGGTATCTCCACAAAATAAAATCTCCTAATGAATCTGTAAAACATTTTTGTGATGCATTCAAATGATGCATAAATCACAAATTGATTCTATAAAACAGATTACACAGTTTGCTGTAAATAAAGTTAATAAATGACAACAGCAAAAGCTACATTATTTTACGAAGCAAAATTGTCCTCCTGGTACTGACAAATGTAGTTACGTTGGCAGCATCTCATCGCTCGTTCTCCAACTATGCTAGGTCTTTATCAATCAGCAACATTAGCAGGTTTATGTCCATCACTGCAATTACAACTTCAGCTGGCAGCGAGTCATCCCTGTTGCTTAGGTCAGTAATTACAGTGAAGTTAGGATGTAAATCCACCTCGGTTGACGAGTAAGTTCATTTAGATGCCAGCTGAAGCTCCGCTGCTCAGGTAATTATAGCTAAGTGCTTTGCTCTATCACGTAACGCTGTAGTCAATCACAGCCCAAGCTGGCTGGAAATCAGATCGCCACAGCCAGGCAGTTATATATCATGTACGATCATCACATTATATCATGGATGAAGTTGTGGCTCTGCGGAGGACAAGTTCTAAACAGCGAGAATGGTGCAACGATGTAATAACTATGGGCTTTGGGATGTGTTCAGATAATCAAAATTAGATTCGAGATTAAATATTCAAGATTCCCAAAGGGAAGTTCACACTTCTCTGATAACGCAAACAATTAAGCTGCGCTGAGCGCTCTGATCTGAGGAGGGATATCTGGAATATTAAAACCCAGAGTTTTAACTAGGTCAAATGAGGCACTGGAGAAGCACTGGAGATTAATAAAAATTGCATTCGGAGATCTTACCGCTCTGCTGGGCTGTCGGGGTCTATGTAAGCGATGAGAGGGGGAGAGGACAGGGTTTCCGTGGCAAAGACTCCTCCCTGAAGCTGTATCCCAAAGCCCATGATGGAGTCGCTGATGAGGGTCACCTCTGTTGTTTCTGTGTGGACCACCTGACCGGCCAGTCCTACAGTACTGGAAGCCAGAGACACTAGAGGAATAAAAAAACAGAGGGCAACAGAGTCACAAACAGCAGAAAGTCCATCCCTTTTTGTTATGAAAAAGAGCAGCTTTAATTTTCTACTAAACGTCTTCTTTGGCCAACAACATAAGGACAATAAAGTCATACATGTTTGATAAATCAACCAAAATTCTAGTGAAAAATCCTTTTAAATGTTTCAAACAGCTCTTCTGTATGCATCTCAGAGCAGCTTTTCACAGACTAAAAGGCTGTCAGCTCTGTGAGTCTTTGCAGTGACTGAGCTGGATTTGTGTCCTCGCTGCAGATAAGAATTCAATATGTGCACTAGTATCTTTGGGCCAACTAGGTGCGCTTGGAAACAAGAAAAGACATCTATAGATATAGAGCTAGTGTATTATATCGCAAATCAGACCACAGGAATTTGGGGAAACTCTTTTTGTAGATGGTACAAATTATAAGGTTGTTAGAACTTCCTTATCTTATAACTACATTATACAGTACAGTACTTAAACTATTTTATATATATATATATATGAAAAATGTGTAAATGAAGTATAATGACATTTGCTAATGTAGCATTTTCTAGAGAACTTTTAAATACTATTCAACAGAAAAGACATCTAAATGGAAAAATAGGAGAAATGAGCTTGCACTGATATGCAATATCAACTGATAATGTTAACTAAAAAAGCTTATCTATATCTGTTAGAAAGCCAAACAAGCCTGTGAAAACGGATAAACCCTGTTGTTTTCCCCGCACTGATTGAGAGCGTTTAAACCAGCTTACTGAAAAGCAGACAGGCACATAAGCATAACCAATGTGATTTATACACCGCGCTGCACCCCATTTACAATTGTCTATATCAATAAAGTCTCGTGGGATACATCTCAATTGCAAAGTCGTGCATTGTTACTGGGCAGCAAAAAGACCCAATTTTGCCCGAGCTTAACTGACGACATGTTTGTTCGCTCTGTGTGTTTTCAAAGAGGCCAGTGAAAACGTGCACTGACACACGGACGCCCGTCACACCCTTGACTGACCAAGCTTAAACCGTCATCCCAAGCACCAGGGAGCACAGACGGCAACCAGGAGGTCTCTTTCCTCAACGACACGTACGGAAATCTGTACCCGGGTTATTGACCGGCGCCAAACCAGGCCTGCCGCATTTTTAAAGAGCCTGTTATACTCGCCAGATCGCTCTACTGTGACTGGAGAGTGAGTCTATCCGAGATTGATGATCCTGCTCACAGGCTAGATTTACCGCACTAGACACCTTTATTCTTTTAAATGCGGTGACCTTTCCTTTTTTATTGGGCGTGAGGGATGGGAAAGCGAGGTTAAGGTGACGCAGATGAGGATAGGACGCCTCTTGGATGCCGAAACTCTTTCAGGGACAGGTCTACGGTGCACCATCGATCAACAAGCATTTGGGACTCCTCGTCTGAAGCACTGAAAATGATTCTGACTGGTCTTTTCGCGAACGGCTCAGGGGCTGCAGACTGTGAATTGACCCGACAGTGCTTTGTGAGCTTCGGAGTCTTGCTTCGTGAGGCGATTCGGTTAAGTGGTGTCTTCGGTTTGTGGTAGACTTCAAAGGCTCTGACAGACAAGGAAGCACCTGAGGGATCATCTTCGACACATCTCAAAGAATCGCCAGCCAGCTGACTCTCTAGCTCATTCACTTCCTCCTCCTCCTTCCTGCGAGAAATCTTCATTTCTGCATCCCACAGACCAGTGAGTCAGCTGTAACTCAAAATCCTTCGAATGAGTCAGAAGAGTTTTGAAACATCTTTTCTTCGGCAGAGAATAGATTTTGGCAGTTCTAGTAAAATTGGAAAACACACCTTTGATCTCAAAGCTCTTGAGTTTTGCAAGGCCAGTGAAAATGGCCAGTGAAAAAGCACTCCCCCATTGTTTCGGTTGCAATGATCTGCTCTAAGCTCTCTCTCTCTCTCTATATATATAGACATATACTTCTGTTCAAAAGTTTAGGGTCAGTAAGATATTTTGTAGAGAAATTAATGTGTTTTGGAAGCATTAAATTGATTAAAAGTGATAGTAAGAGGAGAAGAAGAGACTCTCAGAATTGTGTATGCTGTAACCTGACCTGTGTCTTGCAGAAGATACTAGAACCTTAATATCTCCAACACTGTCCTTTAATCATATTTTCCACTCGCAAAACGTATTAGCACCTCAACTGACAACTGCATGGAAATCATAAACGAGGACTGTAGGCATTAGCCAACAATTAAATTATGCTAATATTCTCCTGGTGAGAAGACACGGTGCTAGTTCGGTCACAGTACATTAAACGCAGATCGGTTTGTTCCGGACCACAGAAACACAGAGGGGAACTTTAAAATGTGCATGACACCACCTCCAACAGAGGTAAACAAGATTTAGAAAAAGACATCAGTGAAAGCTTTTGAGTATATGCCCAGCAGGAGATGGGGCGTGTGGACAAGACAGATAGTTTCCCCTCACATTCAGTGCTTCATTGACTCTGTGTTTGATCTTGCAGTAGACATATTCCACAAATGGGGAACAAAAATCTTCAAAAAAAAACCCTTTTGAACAAACAGTCAGTGATAGAGGTGCTTAACCTTGAAAAAGTATTGACTGTGAACATCAGGAGGTCAAACTAATTATTATGTATTATGTAATATATATCCATTCATGTGGGTGGTGGGAGTGAATTTCCAGTACTCTCTCTCCACCTTCAATACAACGACTGAGGTGAGACCCTTGAGCAAGGCACCGTTCCCCCAACTGCTCCCCAGGGGCCGCAGCAATGGCTGCCCACTGCTCTGGGTGTGTGTTCATGGTGTGTGTGTGGTTGTTCACTTCTCACTGTGTGTGCACGTTGGATGGGTTAAATGCAGAGCACAAATTCCAAGTATGGGTCACCATACCTGGCCACAAGTCACGTCGATTCAAAGAGGCCACACACGCACACACACACACACACATGTTATTTATTTTTAATCATTAGAAAATGAAAAAGGATTAAACTAAATGAAAGTTTTAAGCCCTGATTTTTTTTTTATTGAAAGAATATTAATCATAATGGAACTAGAATCCAGAATCTTAATTTCTAGAATATTAATCAGGATGGAACAATATAAAATGAATGAGACAAAATTAATAATCAAAATTAATATAATTTAAAAATACCATTATTAATAGCAAGGGAGGAAATACAATTTTTTTATATACAGTGTATATATATATATATATATATATATATGAATTATTACATTAAGATTATATTAAAATACAGTATTATACAACAGTAAAAAAATATAGACAATATGAATCAACAAAGTAATTAATTAATTAATTCATGTAGTAATAAATAAACCATTTCATAGATAGATTGTGAACAAAATCCCAATTTTAAGGAAAAAATATTTGATGT
Organism: Enteromius radiatus; assembly: GCA_032357445.1. Taxonomy (NCBI): domain Eukaryota; kingdom Metazoa; phylum Chordata; class Actinopteri; order Cypriniformes; family Cyprinidae; genus Enteromius; species Enteromius radiatus. Next base: position 5,798,305 of record JAUCMS010000079.1, read on the forward strand.
TTAAAACTAGCCACTTTTCTAGGCTAGGCTAACTTTGTCAGATAGCCATTTATTTAACACATCTGTCTTGCAACAAAACACATGATTTTTGTCCCTCTAATGCAGTACAATAAGTAACAGGTCACTGAATTGTACTAGCAAAAAGTGCAGTGGAAAATGGCAGCAGTTTTGTGACCTTCTGTGTTATCGCTCAGTGTGAGGAGATGGCTTGGCATCTCATCCAGAGACGTGTCATTGCTGTCTGATGGGTGACTTTGCAGCATGTATCTCTCTCTCTCCCTCCAACTCTCCATCTCTCTCTCTCTCAGATGTGTTGAACAGTGTCTGTGAGCTTTATTCCCATCCCTGTGAGCCAGTGACAGTAAAGGCCTCAGGAGGGACTTTTAACAAACCAGTGCCACTTTGTATGCTAAAAGACGTCACTCAAGCAAAGGCTGGGAATGCTGAATCAGCAGCACTGCATGCAGTGAACCCATCCTCACTCATTTGCCTTTGCGCTATAGGTTGTCAGAACAGATCCTGGGCAATAGGATTCCTTGATTCAACTGCCACGGCTCTGTGCAGAGCTCTCTGGACAGTGAAATCAAGGTGCTATGCAAATAGGGCTCATTTGGAGCATCAATGAAGTTAATCAAGCTTTAATTAAGCTTTCAATTTGGGCCAGTGAGGCAATGAACAATTTGCTGCCCTCTGAGCTTCACAGCAGTGGGTTGAAACAAGGTGATTGCTGATAAGCTGCTAATACTCATTAGCATTTTGGGGCAAGTTTCAATTTAACTTTGATACCATTTCAAGCATTTTAGTAAAAGGTCATGAAAAAAAACATGAATTAAAAAAAAAGGTTAAGCGTCTCCAAATCAGTGCTATTTAGTTTTAGTATTTTACTAATTTGCTCTTGTTTTTTATTATACATCTAACAGGGTATCCGCGGATCCTTAAAAAGTCTTAAATTCCATAATTTAAAAACAAGGCCTTAATTAGCATTAAAATGTC
>JAUCMS010000079.1:5799397-5827027 GCA_032357445.1 Enteromius radiatus
ATAATTAAATACACACACACACAATTTCTGTTTTTTTTTTTTGTTTGCTTTTTTTTGTAGGTTTTCATGTTTCCTTTTATTTTAGATTTAATTTAAATACTAATATATATATATATATATTTACGTTTTGTTTTTATTAACAGACTGCTGGTTTCCCAACAGAACCAGGGGCCATTGTATAAAAAAAGTTTACCAAATAACCAGGTTATTAACCTCTTTTATTTCACTTAATCTGACTTTGGTTATTTGGTTCAAAATAAGTCAGACTAAAGACCCGTTCACATCAAGCACGATAACTATAGAAACAACAATAACTATATATATATATATATATATATATATATAATTATTAATGTAGATAACTATATTTGCATCCACACCAGCAAACAATATCGTCTGTTCATTACATGCTCAAGCATGTTTGCTGCTTTAAATTCTCAAGTGCATAAAAGAAGGACTGATTCTGATTGGCTGCTAATGTTTCTATCATTCATCAACTGGAAAAAATTGTTCTAAAAATGATTCCCAACGATATCGTTTCTCTGTACCTTTATCGTTATAGTTGTGGTGTGGATGCTGCTATTCTTTAACATCGAGGACGATGTTTAGAACTATACATTTATCGTTATTATGCTTGGTGTGAACGCTGAAATAAGCCTGGATATTTGGTAAACTTGTATTTTGAAACAGGCCCCAGATGAAAATTAGCAGATTAGCCTGACTGGGTTAGGAGACAAACCAGCAAACCTGCTTAGGCTGAACTAAGGTGTATTTTAAAAGGAATACAAACTGTATATGTCTGCTGCGTTTCCCTTTTTTTTTACAGTGAATATTGTGTATTATAATATGATCTCACTCTGCCGTGCTCTGATTAAGCATGTTTCATGAATTAGAGTTAGAAAAACTCAGTACAGCTATTACAGACACATTATGAAATCATTTTTCTAAACAAACAGCATCTTTGAGGGGCCATGCACATGCTCGTGGCAGTAAAACTGAAAATAAATTTGTGTAATAGATGAGATGCTCTGTTTCCGTGCGGCAGGTGTATTTGCCAAACACAAGCGGTGAGCAACGCGGTAGGAAAAGCTATTAACAGTGACGTTCAGAACAAGTGCAGCCAAATAATAGTAAATTAAGCACTTCAAAGTCAGATAAAAAATGGACAGTTAAATTAGCCGAAGTGTTTTGCCATTTTAAAAGACCGTCTCAAATCCCAGTTTAATGAAATAACTAAGCAAGCCATTTGTTAGGGGATTTCACATCTGTGGTGCTACGAAAACCTTGCTGTTTGTTCGAACAATGCAAAATGTCAACCTCTGGCTCAAACACTAAATAAATAATACTTAGAGCATAATTCAGCATGCATGCATTTTTTCCTGAACATAATACTGAGATAATGCATCATGGTACTCTCCAAAATGGTGGAAGATGGCAACTCTGGGAGAATAATTGTTTTTTTCTAAAGATGAACAAAGGTTTTATGGGTTTGAAACGACATGAGGGTGAGTAATGAATGACAGAACTTGTCTTTTGGGGTGAACTGTCCCTTTAAACCTCTATCGCATATATTTAATTGAATTGTAGCTTTAGTGACTTAATATATCATGCAGTCTTGGAAAATGGTCTAATAATGTATTTTATGCCGGTCACTTGACACAGGCAAAATGCAATAATAATCAAGTACTCTAATTAAATCAAGGAATTTTGACAGCCCTATCATAATTTTATTAATATTCAAATTTTATTTTTAGATTAGGTTTTCTACAGCATGTGTCCAAACTAACATCTACTGCAAATAACCAAGCAGCAATGAAAAACAAATTTAAAAACAAGTCGTCTACTGAAAGTTAGCGTGAACGCGGTCAGCAGTGTGGGCAGCTGATTAACCATTTTTCCAGTGCCAACGTTTGTTTATTGGTGCTGTTGACGAAGCCCGCAGATAACAGCCCCATGCGGTATGAAAGCGTGGTCGGGTAATTATCTCCGGCAGAGGTGGCGATGGCGACGCTGCTCGGTTGAAGGATATGAAATATCTTTCAGGATCTAATTACTGGGTAGCTAGAGGTGTAATTTCCCTCTTTCGCTTGGCGTCTTCAGATATGGGAAGAGAATGCTGAATGCGTTCAGGTAAGTGCTATCACGCTCTGTGATCTTATTCAGATTCAGAGCCCAGCCGTGGAGAGGAAGGATAGGAACCATGTGCAAGAGGTCTTGAACGTACAGATAACGACAGACTATCATAGCAGAGACAGGAGGAATAATGGACGTGTGGCCTTTTTTTTTTAAATCAAGCGACCTCTACACATTTATGTTGGAGTTTTATTGCTTTTGTCATTTTCAGTGTCATGACCAAGCCTTTCTTTGCGCAATTGCATGCGTTTAGTATAATGTGGCATTTATAAAGGTTTGTTTCTGAATTACCGTAGGCGGTACTTTTAACCTTCTGACTTACAAAGGATAACAAAGGCATTGCACAAAGGATGGCAAAGGCAGCTATAAAAAATTAGAAAGCTAATATTAAAGCCAAGACAAGTCTCCGGCCGGAGCCTGCATGGAGGTGCTGATACATTAGAGAAGTTTTACAGGAAATCAATAACCAAGCCTTTTTCTGTTTACTTCAGCCATCCTGATGAAAATGAAAGGTTTTAAAGAACGAATCGAAGAAGGTAAAGACTGATGGCAAATCTGTTGTAGAGAGGATAAAAACCTATGAAGAACATCTACTTATTCAGTGTACTCTACAGAGCCATAAAGAAGGTATTTGACTTGCTTTGTGGTATTAGTAAGATGGCACGTCAAGGTAAAAATAATTCTTTCATATGCAATTTCAAGACCCTGTTCCATTGCTACAGTATGTCTGATTCCATAAAGCTATTCAAAAAGAATGCCTCTTTATGCATGTGAAAGCTTTCAACCTTCAAAAAGGATGCTGAAGCACCATAAAAGCATCATAGAAGTGGTCTATACAATGGACTGGGAGGGAATTCTAATTGAACTGACGTAGCTATTCATTGGAAGGAAAGTTATTTTGAGTCAGATTTGAATGATCTAGTAATCAGTGATTCAGTTGCAGCAATTAACCTCTCACTGGAGGTCAAGATCAATAAATCATGAGATATATCATGTTGATGTCTTCCTCACAAAGCTGCCACATTTATAGTGGTTTTGCATTCAGATGGAAGCCACAGAAGAAAGTAAGTCATACAAATAGTGTTAATTTTTTATTTTTAAGTTCAGTGTCAAGTTTGTTTTTTAGCTATCGTATCATGTTTAGTCAGTCTTGTCCTGTATTTTTTACATTTCAGGTAATGCACTTTCACCAATAAGAACAAAGCAACAGAATGTGAACTCATACTATTATATATACTATCGTTTATTTTATCTTCGTTTTATCTCTAGTGGACTGACTAGGTTATTTAATATATAAATTAGTATTTCAACTCTTCTTATCTGGCAACCAGTCATTTGCATGTTGATATATAGGCCCAATCCCAATTCTATTTTCTACCCCTTTGCCTACCCCTCACCCCTTAACCCTTGCCCGTTAAAATGAAGTGGAAAGGGGAAGGGTTAAACATTTTCACCTAAGAAATGGGACACCACTACTACACTACATCATCATCCATTGTCACTAGCTCCTAACGTTACGTCAGAGGACATGCGCTGCAGTTTATCACATTACTGGTGGGTCGCGCAAAAATGTTGTCATGTTGCAATAAGTACGAATAGTGTAAGCACCATTCATTTACATGTACACATATGGCCATAAGCAAAACAATGCGTTACCACATGCAGTCAAGTCACCGGGTATATGACATATAATATTGTGCAATCAGTGCTATCCGCAAGCAAACTTTAGCGATTCTTTTTGGAAACGTTTCTTTACAGAACATCACTGTAAACACGAACACAAGACTGATGGTAATATACATATAATGTAAAATTTTCATACAAATCCTTATTAATGGCAAAGATTACTTGCATTTATGGGTCTGCTTGCTCGAGTGAGCAGCCATGTTGGAAATTTCTCTTAGCCCTTCATTTGGAGGGCTATCTACAGTAGCCCTTCCCCTTCCCCCTACCCCTCCAACCAAAAGAGAATTGAGACACCCCTACCCCTACACGTGAACTGAGGGGTAGGGGAAAGTGTAGGGTTTTGTTCTTGATTTAAAAAATAAAATCCCTATCAGAACATTCAATAAAGACTGCACCAAACATACTTGAGCTCTTGTAGTCTTTCTTCTTTAGTTTGCGTCTCATCATGGTGCCGCGGGGACTTGTGGGATACATGGTGCGTGGCAGCGTGTTCATGTTGAGTGAGCTGAGACTGTAGGCACTCATGGAGGTGGGAGAGAAGGATGAACCCAGAGCTGTGTAGGAAAAAGAGAAGTATTTTAACAAAACTCTCATTAATGACTCATTTCAAAACCTCATATATTTATATAGTATATAAAGTTCAGTTTTACTTGGTTGAATGCTTCTGTTTTACATTTTTTCCTCATTTAAAACAATTTGAGTGAAAATCCAACATAAACTTCATGATGTCAGTATTTGGTATATCTCTCTTGATCTTCATCATCATCTTCAACATGATTTAAGATGATCCAAAGAATATCTCAAATTTCTTTGGAACAACATCTGACCATCACAAAATCACATGATCAAACTCACAAATGTACCTAGATTAGTGACCCAGCACCTATTCATTCAACCATGTTTAAATCCCATATTTTCAACTGAACTTTCGAACCCAACTGCAGCCTTGAATGTTTTCTAACAACAGGTGCAGGAAACGAGGGCTACAATTTGTCACCAGTCGAGGAAATGCACAAAACAACTCATTAAAGCCCTACAGACTGCGCCCTCATCTTTGACACTGCGTGAACGGTGTGAAGTCTTCATCAAAGTACATCTCTAAAAATACTCCCCGATGCCTAAAAGCCACTTCTTATCACAGAACAACGGCTAAGAACCAAATCACAATTTAAACTGATCAGATAAAGAGCTTCAAAGCCATTTTTAGCACTTAGAAAAAAAAAAACCTGGCAGAATGTTACTACTCCAAAAAAATATGTTTTATTTGGCTGAGGCACTGGCGATTCTGAAAACATGGCGGGATTAGAGCAGTCTTACAGTCTTATTTTTTACAGTTTGTCTGCTCTTGGCAAATGAAAGGACATTCTGCTTTCCTCTCTCTCTTTTTTAAAAGCCATTAAACCATGTACAACTTTAAGAGCCATAATGAGGCCTTCTGGTCCACTTGTGTATTGTATAGGATGAGCTCTTCCTAATCCAAAGATTAAGGAGTTAGTGTCCAGCAAATGTAGCCTAATTTGTCTTTAGGGAAAAAGAAAACAGCGGCTTAAGTAATATTCTCAGGGGTGTTTTGCTCTTTCATGCGAATCAAGGACATGTCTCCCAGAGATGGAAAAAACCTTTGAACTCCCACAACCAAGGGGGATATATAATTCAGGAATAAAAAAGGAGACTGTGACTAAAAAGTATTGATGGAATGACAGTAAATGATGTGAAGCCACCAGCACTGAAGTGCCCGAGGCATCTTTATGACCCTCCTGACTGGACAATTTGAGACATGACTGTGAAGGTGAGAAAAAGGTGCCTCAAGCGATTTTAGCAGTGTTGCTAACTTCAAAATTCAATCATATGTGTAATATAAGTGAAAAGCAGTTCAGACACTTGAGGTTTAAAGGTCGCTGTACCATTGGTTGGTATAGGGGTTTTTGTCTGGAAATGTTTTCTTTTTTTTGTTTAATAGATATTTGCGATTTTTAAAAAAAACAAAAACATTTTTTTTACAAGTTGTCAAAATTTATATTTTAGTATAAATTAGGTACATTATCTAATATAACAATTTTAAGATCTTTTTTTTTAAATAACAAATATATGTGTGTAATAAAATATATTTTTTACAAATATGTTTAATAAAATATTTTCAAATATCCATCAAAATGCACATTCATAAAATAATGAATAAAAATAGCTAGCTGGATTAATATTAATAAATTAATTAATTAATAATAAATAAAATGCAATCTACTGTAAAAAGTAAAAGTATATACAGCTACAGTACAATTACTCTACAAATATGAAGAACACATGTTGTTCGACAAGCACGACAATATAATATGACGTTTCATCACATAGTTTAAATGGGTCTTTATAAATGAAATTATATAGGTAATATATTTTAATAAAGGAGTGTTTTACAAGATTATCAACCTACTTTGGGGTCCTTGGCATCAAAACATGACAATGCTCACTTACCCAAAAACGCTAAACTTTGTCACTTTCATAAAAGATCTGTTACATTTCCACTAATTGATAACTCTCACTGAAAACGAACAACTTCCCATTGCTTCATTGCTGCAAACCATTGTCAGTGTAAACGAACAAGCACAGGCCATCTCTAACAGCCTCACAGTGCCCTTGAAGCACTCAAAGCACCAACAAAAGAGATCGATAAAGCCCTGATGGCTGGAATTTATAGTAATGAGTCTGTATAATCAAATCAGAATCTGTAAGGCTGCTAAAAGAGGAAAAGCATGACCTAGAACATAAATGAGAAGTGCTTTTGTAGCGAGTGACAATCTTCCCATCTTATCAGCCAATTAGAGAGGGAATCTAAGGCCTCGGCATGTCAATTATCATTGACTACATGTCTCAGAATGTACTTGAGACTTTGAAGTCCACCCATGACCGCATGAGCAGGAACGATCAGGTCATGTTGCAAGAATGTCAATAGTACAATGCTGCTTCCTTAACAAGGATTATGTTCCATATCCCCCAAAGAATGGCACCACAAAGGTGTCCTCTGGACTCACTGTGTATCTTCTGCACAACAAAAACCACACAACTCTCCCTGAATGGCTCTGTGCTCGTCTGGCTTTGTACAGCATCTCTGAGCTTTTCTGTAATGTGCTCTCGCCTCTGGTAGAATAGAGCTCAGCTACACCCACAGATGGAGAATAAAGGCCAGATATAATACGAAGAAAGAGAGCAGCAGAGAGAGAGAATAAGTCTTTAGCCTCAGTATAGTTTATAGACAAGGAAACAGCCGGGGAACAAATTAGTTCTGCTCTGTTTTCCAAAGAGCTCAAATGAAACACACTAAAAAAGGCAAAAACAAAAACAGACTTATCAAATAAGGCACAAAGGAGATATCCGAATGTCCTATATTTCAAATACGTAAAATAAAAATAAAATATATATATTATAAATCAAAAATAATAATCATAAATATATAAAATAAAAAGAAATAAAGAGTGTAATTATTGTTTCATCTTCAGTAATAGTTACCCAATCTTTACTACCATTGGCTGTCGCTGCTCATTTGCATAAGTTGAATACTGCCCAACTTGGCAACCTTTTTTTCACTCATATGGTAGGCTATTAAATAGCCACATCTCATTCAAAATATATGAGACAGTGAGTTTTAATTCAACCTGGCAATACTGTAATTATAAAGCATGAATAAGAAAAAGAATGGAATAAATTGGTTTTATCAATGGCATTAATGAGAAAAGGAGTGATACAAGAGGATGATGTTGAAGGAGAAGGGAAGGAACATTACGGGGGTTGTTTGGAGAGGTTTTCTGCTTGGTCTGGCTGCGGGACTGGTCGGGGTGGTAGGTGTTATAGTGTTGATAGGGAAGGAAGTTGCTATTGTTGTTGGTTCCGGATTCCCAGGGCAATGGCCGGGTACTCCTCTGCACCTTGACTGACCACACGGAGAGGAGACAGAGAGGGAGGACGTGAGCAAGAAGAAACATACGACACCGCACAAATGTCAGTGAACAACAGATATAAGATAAAACATACAAGGAAATACACTTAAAGGCTTAAAAACTTAGATGACCCTTTGTTTAACACTGTTTAAAGAAGGGTTATTTCGATTGGGCTTTCTTAACTAGCAGAGAAATGGCAAAAAAAGGACAAGTAAAACAAGACGTACCAAATATTTGTTACAAGATAGTTTACAAAAAAGTGAAAAGTTAAGTTGTTCCAAACTTGTATGACTAGTAAAATAAAAGACAATTAAATTAAAAAATAAAATAAAATGTAAATGTTCTAGGTCAGAAGAATCTATGTAACAAATAATTCAGATCTCACCATAAGCAAAAGAAAAAAAAAAAAAAGATCTCTATATAGTATCTCCTAGGCTGAAACAACCGGTTTTTCAAATAATGTCAACCTCGTCAAAAGTGCACCTGCAAGTAAGAAAATGGCATCATCTGAGACATTCAGTCTTTCACACTGGACAAACCGACTGACGATATCTGCAGTAGCAGGCACGAAGAAATCAAAAAACTAGCTCTTACATAGCAAGGTCTTAAATAACCAACAGCTAGTGCTCCCTTCAAAGCGTCCTCGTAGGAATACACAACTACGGACACTGGCATTGATCATTTCTATTTTGGCTTCTTTCTGTTTCAGTTAATTTTAGCAGTGTGTTTGCTGTGTTTTCACACACACACATAAGCACACAGGCTGGAGAGAGAGATTACAAAAGCGGTCTGATAGAGAAGAGAGGCAAACTGAAGGGCAGCGGCTGCAGAGGCGATTAGACAGTGAGAGGTGGAGGAGGAGTGTTTTTTTGTGTAAGGCAGGAGACCAGGGATCCATTATCATGATAGCATCAAACAGCAGTACAGGGTTGAAAGACAGTGAAGAATCCATTGAGACCATAGGTAATCAGGCCCGAACAGATGAGAGCCATTACTTCTACAATTATGTGTGTGGGAAATAAAGAGAGAGATTGTTCATGAATCATAGAGAGAAGTGGTGCAAATGAAAATATGATTGGTGTGTTTGCACTTTGCAGGCATTAATGTACCATCTCTATATCAAAGGTGTTAACAAATTAAAGTAATCATGATTAATCTCAAACTTTTCTCAAATACATTCATGTCTCACTTAATTTATAATGTATACTATACTATATAATTTATACATAGCATACATATTTGGACATATTAACTTGCTAAACAAAAGCTAAATAACATGCTTAATAAAATAATTATACACACACATCATCGGTCATGATGACAGGAATAAATTACCTTTAAATATATTAAAATATAAAATAACTAACATATATAAGAAAAATTGTATTTTAAATTGCAATAATATATCATAATTACTGTTTTGATAAAATCAAATTCATCCTGGGTGAGCATAAATTAGGGAAGTAGTATAGGTAAAATTTTGTTTTTTATATGCGTCATATTGTACAAATTATTAACCACATTATACATGTATAGTCTGTATATTTGACGTATCAATGTGTCCTGTGGTGTGACAGAAAAATGAAAAAAAAAAAACACATATATATATATACACATATACACACACAGTATGTATAATATAGACTTTGTAGTGTGCAATTGAAAAATGCACTATGACAAACAACATGCACATGGTAGTGCAGAGAACAGATTGTGTTCAGTGTTTGAATCAGAAACAAGCGAGAACTAGCCTGGAGGGATAATATTTATGTTTTCATCAGTACATTCAGATGTTTTCTGTGACAACACACATTGCCGCCCATGGAAGCCCACCAGACCGATGTGGTGAATGCATGAGTATGCAGTGACAAGGCAGTTACGTGCGTTACGGTGTCAGCCAGCTGTCTGGTGCTGTGACGTTTCCGGCATTAGCCAGCTGTCTGGAGTTTCACAGCGGCTGGCATTTAGATCTGTGTTAGTGCAGAACGCTTCACTGCACTAAATCTGCTTGAGCTGAGGAAATAGACTACACGTCTGTGTGTATGTGAACTGCGTAGTGGACGTGACGCTGCATAGTAATGCCAGAAGCCTGACATGCCAGTAGACGTGTGCAGCTCTTCACGGCAATCAGGTCAGTCCACTCAATGTGTTTGGATGGTGCTCTAAACTCAATTTCCTTCCCTTAAGAGCCAATCAAGACGCCTCCCACCAGCTGACCCGAGGGTCACTTCATTGTTTTCTAATAACCTCTGAAAACCCTCAACAGTGATGCATTAGTATGCTGTGCGGGTTCATTTTTATTTATGTGCTGAGGGCTCAGGCTTTATTCCGTGTTCTTATTAACTCCATAGCATAAAGGTCTTACAGCCCCTGACCTTGTGGACGCTCTGAAAAAGAATTCAATTCGTCAATAGGATTTATTTATTAATTTTCTTTTACTCTGTGAAGGGCATCAGCAGAACCTCAGGGTCGTACATATGTGATGAGTTTTTGACCTCTTTTTTGCCAAGCAGACCAGCAGCAGAGGCAGAGTAATCGGATAACTGGTGTTATTTGTGGTTTGTGTTGTGGGCTGGTTGCCAGGGTGTTGCTATGCAGATGCTGAAGGTTTTTTTTTTCAGCATGTCACTATACAGTTGTTATGTTATGTTATTACATCCAGTGGTGGATGAAATACACAAATTAAGTACTTGAGTTACAGTAGAGATACTCTAATGGTGACACATCAAAAGTGAATTCAATTATTTGCGCATGTACAATACATACAAAGTCAATGGCGCAAATTGGCAGGAACTAGTCAGAAAATGTAGGATAGCATTATTTCTTAATTGTGCAAGTGATGTGATTGTGATTGTGCAACTGTACATTATGCCTCAAGTCTCTATCTTGTCTGAACTTTCATCTAGACTCACAACCGCTTTGCGTTTGAATATATTGACTCAAATCAATATTTTCTGTCTAATTGTTTGCTTATGCGGCAAGTAGGCGTGTAATAGGCTGGATAATGTTCATCCAGCTGGTTTTTAAATCACAGAATAAACCTCTTCAGGGTGATGCAGGGAACATTTGCTTTGGGGTCCTGGGAATGCTTTCGAGGTTTATTCTGCGATAACAATTGGCTGGATTGTCCTTTATCCTGCTTATTACATGCATACTTTGCCACACAAGTAAAACTTAAACATTCATTCATTGAATTAAACAAAAAATATTGATTTGGGTTGATATAAAAATTTATAGTGTTTAAATATGACTTTGGTCAGGTCACTCTGGCTGTGCTCTAGTGTGGCCTTCCACATCTTTGTGCTATAAATCTAGTCCTATCAAGAAGCCTTTGTCTCTGCGTTTGAATGTTAGCTTCCTGCTCCTGATCAGACGTGATAGGGCACACACTGGATGTCATAAGAACGCATTCTCTGTGAGAAGCATTGTTGCTTGAAACTTTTGAGTCAAATCTTGTTATCATAACATTTGGTGGCACAGCCTAATAAAAACCTGTCAGGTGATAAGAACAAGTGTTTGAACACCACATAACCCCTGACAACCTGAGACACAAGGCAAGATGCACTATCCTCTCACGGCCCTGTCTGCATTATAGATATCTCTGCAGGATATATGCTTAAATATCATTACGATAGCTGTCACAGCTGGCCCTGCACTGAGATGTCAAACACTGCATTCAGACTACCTCCTGCATCTAGGATCTACAGGGTTGATATCAAAGATGCAGGAATTACGGTAGGCATCAATTATGCATATGCCATCACTTTCAATAAATCGATTAACTTGTTAAGGGATGTCTCTGCTCTCTCCTCAGAGCACTGAGGTTTGAAGAGGTACAGCCCTCATTAATAAATGTGACCAAATATAAAATGCTGAGTGAGTAAAACTGTGCTTCTCTAAATAAATACGCACTTATCCACTTCGTTTTCCAATCTGCATCACGTTAGTGGTCTTACGCTCTACTGAAAACCCTAATGGTGTGTTTAAAGGATGTAAAAATAGCCAAATCAGTTTGAAATCAAGCAAGGATAGAGTGAATTTTCTCTCCTATATGCTTAGTAATCAATGGGTTTGATGCATTTTTGATGTAAATTCTAGTTTAGAGTGAGTGTGTATGGATTTCTTACCATGTTCAGGGCCCTTGAGGGCCAGTCTTGTCTGGTGGTGGGGCAGAATCTCCATTTTGACGTGTTCAGAAGCGCTAGCTAGCAGCTGGGTGGCCTCAGCCAGTGTGCAATACTCCATACTCGTGCCGTCCACCGAGAGAATGTGATCACCTGCATGCAGTGCACCACACCTGCAAAAGCAAGGAGATCAGCACCCGTATTCATGAAAAATCTTAGTCCTAAGAGTTGCTCCTGGTAACAGAATTCTAAGAAAATTCTAAAGTAAAGAAAAAAGTAATCTTAAGAAAGCATCTTAACCCTTAAGATAGGCCTCAAGGTCTGAAATTGTTAGGAGTATAGACCATGACTTTTAGCAGTGGAGAAAATGAAGGAAACATGAAGAATGTGTTGCACACTGCATGACAGTGAGTGAGTAACATTAGATCATGTTCGTGACGATCTAACATCTCTGACACTGCACAGAAATGCCATAGCACCAGAAATGGAAGTAATCACTACATTAAAGGGGTCATACAATGCGATTTCAAGTTTACCTTTCTCTTTGGAGTGTTACAAGCTGTTATAGATAAGATCTCTAAAGTTGCAAAGACTAAAGTCTCAAAACCAAAGAGATATTCTTTATAAAAGTTATTGCTTGTCCACGACCCCCACCACATCTACTGTAATAATTTGATTCTTATATATCAAAGTATTTTTATTTTAGATTAGGGAAATATCTTTTATATAAACTGATTTTAAAACAATTTTGAGCATAAAATACTTTTTTCTATTTGGGCATCTTAACTGGCACTCCGTTGATGGAAAAGAGGTTTAAGGTGTATTTATAATTCCCACCCCAATGTTTCTCCCAAGAGCAAACTCTTGAATCATCTTCAAAGCGCTAATCTGTTCTGATGGAAAGGTTTTCACTTGCTCAGCACTCCACCACCTTTATTATTGTTCTGGGCCTTTCTGCTGACGTGAAGGCTAGATGAGTTATTGAATTTCTATAATTAGTTGCAAAGCTTTATGCATTTCAAACTTTGAAAATTTCACAAGCAGGCATCAGGTTCCTGCGGTGCACATTTCTCTCCTCTCGATGCATTGATCTGGCTCACAGAACAATGGAAACATGATGACCAATGATTCTTCTTTCATAAGGAACCGAAATGGTTGCCTTCCTATGCATGTGGGAAATGATTGCGGCTGTAATTACCTATCAGCGATGCTGGCTGGTTTGACCTTGTCGATGATGATGACCTGCTTATTGCAGTACATGGAGGTAGAGAGAGCCAGCCCTAAACTGGAGCCCATGGACTTGGCCACCTCCACCAGCAGCGGTCCTGAAGCTGTGGCTACAGAATCTATAAAGGATGAAAAACACATGATTATATTCAGAAAATGGACATTATAGGGGTACAAAGTGGCTCATAACCTGTGGCAGAGCTTGCCTTTTTGGCATATTAATGCAAATCAGAAAGCTAGGGTTAGGTGTACACACCAGAAATCAGATAAAGCCTACTGTAAATCAAAAAGCTGCACAATTAAACTCAAATTATTGGAATAAGTAATAAAACGTCAAACATAATTTTATTTTCAAGACACACAGAATGAATACACATCTTTTAAAAAAAAATAATAATAATAATACTAATGCAATAGATATTAAAATAGTAACATTTTAGAAAATTAAGTCTAAATTCCTAGCATCACAGCATTGCCATTAGTATTGTTTCCACACCTCAAATTATTATATAGCATTACTTTTCTCAAACCATAATTACACAGCATTATCTAATTAAAGTATTTTTCCCTCTAATTATTTTTATATAGCACTATTTGTCACAATACTGTTATACAGCATTATACAACAACTTTTTTTGATGGCGAATACACCTGTGGTTTGTCTCCTATGTGTCAACTTGAACTGGTTGCCTTCATACATCCACTAAAAATCACATTTACATTTAACAACTTAATTTGATATTTTGCTTCTTATGCAAGGTATGAAATTACATACATTTGTAAGTGTGGCTTAAGTGCCTGAACACCTGGGAGAAAAAAACCCCAACAACAACAACAACATTACAGATGACGGTTATACACCCACACACACACCTCATTACTGTGAATGAGGGTGAGCGGCTGCGGTTAGACCTGTTAAGGTCTAATGGAGGTAATTCAACATCTCAGGTTAGTAATGGACCACACTAAAAGACCTGATTACACCATAAGTCTTGAAAGCACAGAGGAAACACCACACGTAAACACGTGTCACACGTCCGCTCTTCCAGCCCGTTCTCAACATGCGCTGATTTCACTTGACGCCCATTACAAAGAGAAATGGCTCCTGCTGTTGTGTGTGGAGCGGACAGAAGGAGCAGCCGGTTTTTAGTTAGAGCGGGTGTACAGCTGGCGGCTGTCAGGTGTGTCAGCTTCCTCCCCACGTTTGCGGTAAACATACTTTCTGCCATCGCGAAATGCCAACGCACTGGGAAACTTGTCTCAAAAAGTCTAGTCTCGCTTTTCTAAAACATGCTGTTTTGGTCTGTAAAGCGGGACTCAGCGTCTCAAACATGTGGTGATGCGTTTATAATGTTAAACAGCAGTGTGAAAGCTCAGGTTGGGAATAAGTACACAAGTAACAAAGAACTTCATGAACAATAATGATCAAGAGTCTATTAACTACATGCAAACTTCTTTACGTGTGATGGTATTTTGGCTGGAATATTACAATCTGATTGGTTAGGAGAAGATTGACTTTTTAGGACCAAGTAAAGAAAATAAAAAAAAAAGTAAGAAATAAATTAAAAGGAAGACATGATGCCAATATAATATCTAAATATAATCTTGCATTAGCCTATGCTTAAAAATGTAAAAATACACCCTCCAACTGATCTGCATTACTTTTGAATTAATTTAATGAAAAAAGGGCCTTGAATAGCTACTATCTTCAAAAACAGATTATGCAAAAAATGTTCTTCATCAGAATTTTTGTCAAATGTCTAAAGACTTGCTTATTTTAATTGCACAAGAAGACTTGTTTTATGATAAATTAAATAAGAACAAATATCTGTCAATAGGATGAGCAAAAGCAACACGTTTCCACTCTACTGACAGGAATTTGTTCTTGTTTTTAGCAAAAGCTCATTTGATTGTTTTCAATTTCTCAGAAAACAATTACTGTATGTTTAAAATTACTATGTTCAATTTACATCTCAATAAATTCAAGGATGGTTAGATATTTGTATTGGGAAACAAAACAAAGAGACATCCTTTTTTTCTTGCTGTGCATGCAGCATTTAATGATATTTCTTTACCCCGTGTTAGACTTTCTGCCCTGATTTAATGCCTTTTTTTAGGGGCTTAATTTGTGGAAAGGCAAGTTAAGACTTTCTAAGACTCACAGAACCACCGAATAGGAAAATGACCGGATAAATTGTCTGCTGGGTATATTGTCTGAGTAGACAAAATGACCAACCTGCACTTCTCTTGTGGAACTGTGAGATAGCTAAACATGCTAAATAGGATCCAAGTGATCTCATTGAGCCACCATGACAGCTGATTATGATTAAAGCCCTTTTTCCAGCCCCTGATTTCCATCTTCACCGTCCTGCCAAGCCTCACAGACCCACCTGACACTAGCTAAACAACCAGGAACAGACGATCCGTTAATAAAGCCAGGGGTTGGGAAATTGTTCAATCACATGGGTGCCATCCGGGTGACAGAGGCTTGGTGATTAACGTGCCACCGTTAAACGCATTGTGCTGATGAGGACTTGATCGAGGGGCTCATGAGGAGCGTTCGTGTTGTCATGAAGGGCTGGAGGAGCGTGCGGCGGAAAGGAGGAAGGGGGGTTGTAAATTGTGATGAATGCTCAATGCATGCTTGGTCGCTGGCGACTAGTTTTAATCAAACCTTGTTACTGTATGTGTCCACTGGTGCAGAGCTGAGCAGCCATTTTTAGTTCCTTCTCAATGGAAGATCGTGGAGCAGAGATGATGCTTAATCTTATGCAAATGAGATATGATAAAAGCTGTCCAGCAGCCGATCACTGAGAGCCAGAGTCAGTGACGTCTGTCACTGACTCATAAATAAAGCTGGCCTCTTTCTGTCTATAATTGTGCATATATGAATATTTTATTAGATGTATGCTGAAAGCAGTCATAGATTATATAAACTCATATTTTACAGAAAAGTGAAAACCAATCACATTTCAAAGATTTTCAAGTCATTTCAGCTGATTCTCAAAAATAAGTCACTTTTCAGTCTTCTACACCAATGAACACACAATGCACAGAGCAGGAAAGTTGATAAAACAGAAAGAAAGAGCGTCAGGTGAGTGGAAAGAGGGTATAAATTATTTGAAGGTGGGGAGAAAGAGACAGGAATCCAGGACAGAATGATCTTTAAGTTACACAGCAAGACTTAAACTGAGAAGGAAAGTGCATTGACCAAAAACACAGTCGAACAGGCGCTGTGGGGTAGTTAGCATGCGGTTCAGACAGTGCTGTTCAAGGAAGGGCATATCAGTGCAGTGAAGCAGGATGTGACTTTCCACTGGGCACAGCAGAAAGAGAATCTATCACTTCCGGGTCAGATCCCAACATCAGAAACAGCCATGGGCCACTTCAAATATTAGAAAATTTCCTTTTCATTTCAGTTCAGCTCACTGGCTGTCAACCTCTTTCTTGTTTTTGTGCACCTCATTCAGCTCGTTGACACCGACATTATCCACAGTGTGTTTTCTATAACATTTACAAATGCTACAAAAACATATCAATATTCAAGAGCTGGATAAAATAAAATAAATGTGATCTTTTTAAAAATTGCTAAAACACTACATTCTGTAATTGCTGTTTTCAGTCGATATGGGTTTACAATTACTGTAATGAGCTTCCAGCTGGAACGATTAGGCCTCAACAGATGTTCCAGAACACAACAGAACTGGTCTTCAACTAACCACAAAGGGTACCTTCTTGATAAAGCTACGGCCATTAAGGAAAACTATTAAATGTTCTTGAAAGGAACAAAACAGTAACAGAATTCTAACTAAAATTAAACTTAATAAAGATACAACTCAAACTATAAATGTGCACTACAGTACAAACAAAAACTAAATAAAATTACAGGAACAAAAAGAGAATTTTTGGCGAACTGTAATAATAAGGGTGAGTGATCATTTTAATTTACACTTGTCAGCATTCATTTTTATACCACCACCAAACACATACAACAACAAAAAAAGTAATAATATTTTTCATTTTCCTAACCTCTCTTCTGCTATTTCACTTGTTGTGAAAACACCATTTGAATAATAATCTCCTCAATAATAAATCCCATCTGTATTTTAGAACTCTTTTTGGATAAAAACTAAATGTGAATGATCTGGGCGCGGGATTAGTTGAAGTGGGTGTGTCCTTACCCATGACTGACACGTCATACTCTATGAGAAGAGTGGCTTCCTGGCCGCATTGTTTGAGGATGCTCATGGCCTCTGCGTGAGACGCTCCATGCAGGCGAATTCCGTCAATACTGAGCAGCCTGTCGCCGGGTTTGATGGTACCTTCCCTGAGAGAGAAAGCAAAATACAATGAAGACTGAAATGGCCCATCTGAATTACAGAGGAAATATGCGGTACACAAGAGAGGCACCCAGAGACACAATAGCATTTGTATTGTGTGCGCCTTCTGCTTGTTTGCTCGTAACAATAAGCCTATAAAATACTGGAAAGGTTACAGGCTTTACAATTCCACACATTCCATCTGTTATCATGGCAGGCAGGTTACGTCTGTGTTCAACACACCAGAGACCTTTCTCAAACCACAGTAATTCCTAAACTATTAGAGCCAGGAACCGTACTGAAGTTCAACAGATATAATAATAAACTCAAGTACCTCAAAGTACCCAAGAATATGGGGACAATTTGACCATCTCTATCAGAGCGTCTGGTACTCAGTATTCTTGGACCGTCTGATGCACACAGCACACAAAACTGGCGTATTCTAGCTGATCTATCTAGTGCCAATCTGATTGGCTGACATCTCTGCTTTTTTATCAGTCTGCCTGGAAACAAAGGTGTGTTTATGAGATACGCCTGCAACAATGATTACTTTTCAGAAGAACTAGTACTTTTTCCAAGGTACTACTATCAAGCAAATTAGATATCCATCAGCACAATGTTGGTGATTTAAAGTTCGGGTCTCATTAAGATGATATACGAGTATCTAAATACTTTTATACAAAAATGTAACTTTTATTCAGTAGGGTTGTGTTAAAGCGATCAATAAAGGCATTACAAAAGTTTAAGAAATAAGAGCTGTTCTAAGATGTGCTGTGCACAGTATATGAAATGTATCCTGGGCACTAAATCAGTATTAGAATGATTTCTGATCATGTGACACTGAGGATAGGAGTAAATTTAGCTTTACATCACAGCAATTAAAAAACAAAACATTTTAAAATATTTAAAACACTTATTTAAAATTGTAATATATTTGACAACATTTACTGTACTTTTAAAAAAATGCAGCTTTTGTGAACATGAGACATTTATAGTATAAAAAAACTTGCTCGTGCATGACCCTGAAATTATCTGTATTAGTCTTGTTAATGTTTTTCCATTCAAATGTTCGTGGAGGCTGTAATTACTGTAGTACGATTTATTTGCATTAAAACCAATAACATGTAAACATGCTATTCAGTGAATCTTTCTATTTAAGTTGTGCTATTTCAGAGTATTGAGCTTCACGTAAGGACAGTTTCAAAAAACATTTGAACCCTGGAATAACAGGGAGAACCACCAGAGGCGAGTTTTGGTTAGAGGCTTGATTTATGACACAAACTAAATGAAATTTGCTGTTTTTATTTTCCAAGGGGGCCGTTCTCTGTGACTGCAAGATGTCAGAGGCCAGTCAATACCAAATTGCAGAGGAACAGAACACAATATTTACCCAGAAAAACAGGAGCCACGCCACTGAACAAACGAAATGGGAATACTCTCTCGGTAAGAAATGAAATTACCAGTGTGCAAAATGAATATTGATAAGGGTTATGAGGAAAGGGAGAGACAGGCTGGCGTGTAATGATGGTAATAACAGAGCAGTTCAAACGCCAGAGCGAGTGAAATATCACGCCGGTCCATTTGCAATTCTCAAGCGAGTGCTGAAGTTGCAGGGCAATCTATTCTGGTTCCAAAAGGAACTCCAACTGGGAAACACTATTTTCATCAAGCAATTTCTTGCCATTTTGCAAAAATGACTACAGCTCAACTATGCTAGACCAGTACAGATAAAAGCCAGACCCATTACAAGGCAACACAGAGAGAAACACGCATGTACATGTGTTAAAAATAACCATTTCATCATTTAAAGCAACAAGCAAAAATAAATTAAAAAATATCAATAAAAACAAGCATCATAAATGCTAGTGGCTCATTTTTAAACACGTTTCCAAAACCGAGTTAACTGCCTACAGACAAATCCCAGCTGCATTCTTAATGCCTATCCATAAAACAAGAAAATTAATTATGCTAACCCTTCCGATACATTTTTGGCCAACTTATAAAGCTGTATCCTTAGGGACAGAAATCCTATAATCCTGGAAGAAGATAAAGGCTGAATAAAGATTACTTATATACTTGCATATTTATGGGTCACCCTGAAAAACATAGGTGATTTCAATTTTAGATTTTAAAAGGAATTTAGGCCACTTTTCAGCTGTTTAAGCTTTGCTGCCCAGCTAAACCCAGCTTGGCGAATAATTATTGTGAGTGCTACTGTCTATGTTTTTTCATGCTTGTTAAAGTATAATCAACAAAATGCTTAAATCAATTGTAAGTTCCTAATCAGTCACTTTCACTCGATTTCATTTAGGATGCCTTTTATGTTTTAAAAAAAGAGCTTTTTTAAGTCAGTGCTGATGAATCCAGTTTAGGACCAACTCACCTGTCAGCAGGACCGCCGGGTCTGATGGTTGTTATGGTAACCGGGCGAGATTTGTTTCTGTCTTCATGGGCGCCTCCTACATCATGGAAAAAACAGCTTGTTTTGAGATATTTAACAAATGTAGCCATGTAGCGAAACCTTGCATTTACACTCCAGGATATTTACAGTTTAACCGACTGTACACCTACTTATACACTGTAACCTACTGCCAACGAGGTAAATCTTAACTCCAAAATACTAGCGTAGTGGGGCCATTTGCTCACCTCACTGAAATTTCACTGAAATTTCCATATTCTCAATAAAAGCACCATATTATACATTTTTAAAGCCGCTGCTCTCTATAAAATTTTATACCATTGAATTCACAAATGGAGTCTCAAAGAGGAAGGAGCAAAGCTAACCAAGAACTTGACAGAAAAGCTTTTTTTCCTCTCTCTCTTCAAAAGACTTCCACTCTAGATGGATCTGAAAAATGGCTTTTTCTTTTAATGAAGTCTAAAATGCTGCTTGGTAAATATTTGGAAATTGAGTGTTAGCGGCACGACTGCTTCATCTCTTTTCACCGGGCTCAAGGGCAGCAAAAGAAATCTTCAGAGAAATATGGTCTTTTTTGTTTGATGTATGTGTGAATGAAAGTGTGTTGATGAGATGAGCTCAAAGACATTTGAACGGGGATGTGAAGAAGTCTACAGAGGCACTCACCTCTGATGACGAAACCGAATGTATTGCCTTCTTTGTGCAGCGTCACCTCCACGTTTTTGAACATGACCCCTGAGCCCTGTACAGCTGAGGAAGGAAATGAACAGTTCAAAGTTCTGCCAAGTTCTCGATGCAAGACCAGAACACATAAATGAAAAAAAACCAAATTGCCATTTACATCACTGAGAATGAGGAAACTCAGCGCAAGATTGCTGATAAAAAACACCTCTCATTTTATTGCCGTTTTGTATTTTCATATATTTGTTAGTTTCTAATAAGTTTAGCATTTTAGAAGATTAAGGACTTGAATCCTTAAAAAAAATGTAGAAAAAACTACAGTTCTATATGATTTATGTACTTAAATTTACATTTAGTCGTTTAGCAGATGCTTCTATTCAAAGCGACTTACAAACGAGGACAATGGAAGCCATCAAAATCATCAAAAGTTTACATATAATGTCAAATTTGTGTGTGTGTGTATGTACTTAAAAATATAATAAATGAATGCGTATAAATAAATACATATACACCCACATGTAGATAAACGCACATACAGTATACATACGTCATTTATGTATATCTTTTTTATTTACATTATTTTTTAGTATCTAATAAGTTTACAATTTTGTAACTGTGAAAAAACTCTCTATTATTCTCTAGTATTAAAAACTGTTTATACATATGACATTGTTCAATTGCATATTATCCATTTGAATAATTCCAATTGTATATACACACAAATACATATGAACAATTATTCATATAACATATATATGTAATATTAAATTCTATTATATTATATAAAGTATTGATCTAAATTACATCTGAAATATATAAAGAGTTTATTTGTAAAAACAGATTAAAATAAAAAAAAAATCATGTTTTTTCATTGTGCATTGCAATCTTAGTCAAAATACAGGTTATTTTGATTATGTTAAAAAATAATTAAATAATACAGCTCTCTAATGCAATAAAACAAAATAAAAACATAACATTAAAAAAGATTTATCTGTTTCTGCAAATGAACTCTTCATATATTCTGCATATGAAATGATTCTGTGTGTAGAAAATGAGTTTCCTAGCACAACATTCCGTTTATTAAACAACATTTACTTGAAAAGTGATGCGATTGACCAATCAGAGTTAAGTATTTCATCTGTGTTATAACAAGCAATACAGTAATTTTCTAATCTCACTCACAGACAGGTGGTAGCTCGTACTCGACCTCCAGGACCACCCTCTCCCCCACATTCTTCAGCAGGCTAATAATCTCGTCATGACGAAACTTCGTCAAGTTGATTCCGTTCACAGACTTTATATAGTCCCCTACGTTCAACTGGTCACTCCTGCAAAGAAACAGACCAAGAAACAGATTCTATACATTTGCTGGAGAAAATGTGAGAGGAGGGAGTTGCATAACCGAAAGAAGCAAGAAAGAACACATTAAACAGCCAGGAGGAGAGAAAAGAGCAAACAAAGAAAGAGAAGAAATAAAGACAGGCAGAAAATAAGGCAGAGATGGAGTCAGGTCGAGCTCGGAGGCTCTTTGATAGCTGATCTGAGCCCATGAAGGGAACACTTTGTTCTAAGGAAGCATCAAGACAGGCTGCTCCAGTCTCCATCTCGCTCTCTCTCTGACACACATACACTCAGTTGAAAGCTCTCGCGTTTTACAAGGCGGCCTGATTGTCAACAGATTCTGAAAGAACAAGTGTGATGTTAGGCACTTTATTTCAGCTCGAGTAAAATTATAAGGGCAAGTGTCTCTGTGGTAATAAGATATTAGAGTTGATACGCAGTGAGGCATTTAAAGCCAAACAATAGATCTGAAGAAGAAAAGTATCTGTGATAGTGAAGAAGAGGGCATTAAATGTGCGTGCGCTTCATGATACAACATGTGCAGTGTTTGTTCTGGGATATGAATATGGATCCATTTTCTGAGGATTGTGTGTGTTTTTGGGGAGGGCTGATACGCTAGCGAACTGCTATGTCTGACAGCCAGTAGGGAAATGGGAGAAGAGTTCTGGCTTATGCAGTATTGATTAAAAGATTCCGTCTACCTTATTCACACACATACAAACAGACTGTGTGTACAGAAAAAAACAATGCACACACACACACACACAACATACTTCCTAGACAATGCTCCCATACACATTGATCTCTCTGGGCCCGTCTATTGATGCTGTCTTAGAAAAAATCATTAGCATAAACACAAAAAGATAGCAAAAACCTGACAGCACAAATTCTCAAAGGTGATTTTTTTGCAACACTAGCATCTACAAAACTGAACTGAAAGTCAATTCTCAATTTTTTTGTAAACAATGTGTGACAACAATGCAAAGTTATTAAAAATGAGTGACTGCTGGAGTATGCATGGCATTTTAAATGTTTTTTACCCTGTGCTATGTGGTAAATGTGGCACATTTATGATTATGTTTTCATTATATAACTTCTTTTTAAACTTATAAATTCTTTTTCTTGCCTGAAAAGCCCAAAGCTTTCATGTCGATAACAGCTCTAGCAAACAGCAACAATTACTGTTTCCAAATATGTTTCCCAAGTTTCAGAGATGTCTGTGAAAACACAGCAACCTTGCTAATACTGACCTGGCTGCTATGCCGCCCTGGCGCAGGTTGGAGACGCGGGGCTTGCCGTCTTTGTCAATGCCTCCGGATACTGTCAGGCCCAAGGTAGTGCCTTCCTTCTTGATCAGCTCCACGGTGCTGGTGCCCTTAAACTCATCTGTGAAGCACAGGGAGAGATGAGGAGGGTCATTGAGGGAGGTGGGAGAGGAAGAGCAGAGACAGGAGCAGAGGAGGCCAGCCGCTGCCATACCCCACTCTCCTCTAAATGACTGTGATCAGGCATCCCGCACTGGCCCTCTCTCACACACTCTTTATCTCTCTCTCTCTCGCTGTCGTTCTACTCTAGCTGGTAATTAGTTATACAATCTAAAGTGTGTGTGTGTGTGTGTGTGTCTGCACTTAGCAATAGGTCGAGGACACAGTCGTTCCCAGAGGTGCACTAAAACGGACAAAACCTTCTTTGGGAACACCTGGGAACATCCTCACTTGGAAAAATAATAATTCAGTAAGTCAAATAAGTAAATGACAAAACAACAATTAAAATAATAAATACATACATCTATAAATACAATAAATTAAAAGTGAATTGATGAATAAAAATGCATGAAAATTGTATAAAATAAATATAATAAATAAACATATACACACACACACGCACACAAATGTAATTATAAAATAATTCTTAAAAAAAACCTTTATGTATGCATACATTTATATGTATAGATGGATAGAAATAAATTATCAATTAAATAAGTCTTAAATTAATAAACAGACAAAGTAATAAATAAGATAATTTTTTTCTTTTTATTTATATGATAGAATATTTGTTAATTCTGTTCTCTTTTTAAGATTAATACAATTATTTGATTAATAAAAATGTAATATAATATGTACATAAATAAAAAATATATACATAAACATTTTTATTGTATCACCATATTCATTTATTTTTAGGGTTATCGCATAGTTTGAATTACGCTCATATATAAAAGTATACATTTTTAGGATTTCTTTAGGACATCTTGCACAGATATTGCCGGTCAGGCAGACGCGTCGCTCCTCCATCGACTGGCTGTCATTCAATCCCTCAGTGGGATAGTCAAAGTCACATTAAGAATACTGCATATCAGTGCAAGCAGGGCACTCTCTCCCTTTCTCTCTCACAGCCTACCATCACTACATCAGCTGTCAAAGCTGGAGAAGAAATAAAAATAAGGGTTTGTAATTTGTAATCCCTCTCTCCTGGCTGGAGGAAGGAAAATACAGATTTATATGAGTGTGTTCTCTTTCCTTTCCTCTCTCAGTATGTCTTTCTGTGGCAGGATAGATAGTGAGGGGAGACCAGGCTCTAAAACCCCCCTGAGGCTACTGACAGAACAGAGTTGCTGAGCATCTCACCACAGGAGGATGGCAATAGCAGGACACAGCCTACAAAGAGAGCCTCTTTGGTGCTTAAAGGCTATAAAAAGATGATATGAAAGACACTTGCTCTTCTTTAGGAACAAAAATGCTTCATCAATATTCTGGGTAAACAGCACTGACGGGTACTCTGAAATGACAGCCAGGATAAAACACGAAAGCGCATTAATGGAGTGAATTGATTTTGAACTTGAGAACATTTCACACCAATCCAAGTCCACTAACTACATGCAAATATGCCCAAATGAAGCCTCACTTTTAATTTTGTGATTTGTTACAGTAGGTGGGACCTTGATTGAGATGCAATATGATAATACTTATTGAAACAGAAAAAGAACTCAATTGATTGTTTTACCATTTCTTGCAACGTCTTGAGGATGACCATTTCAGCATGCTTGCTCTTTCAGCCTGTTAGGTCAGCCTTCACAAGTAAACAGTTTCTGCACTGACAATGAAATCATGGGATCGGTGTATGTTATGAATTCATCAGCTTAGTTTTGCTTTAAAATCCATAACTGCTCCGATGCCCTTTGCATGCAAATCACCCGCGCCGTAATCTTAGTAGAGGAAGAAACAGATTTGACATTGCACTCTGCCTTCAATCGATACCGCTGCCATACGGACATGGGAAGGGGGCTATGTCGAAACGTGACCCGGGACAGAGTGAGGTTAGCATGGATCCTAATATCTGGCCTGAACCAGAACCTCCGGGCAAGCCTATGGAGCCAAGCAGGGCTCAGCCAGTGTAAACATTCTGATATATGTCAAAGACACCAAAGTAATTAAAAGAAAAACACTAACTTATAATGTGCCAACAGGAACTGCTGAATAATTTAGCGTATGTGATTTTTGTGCGTGTTTGGAGTGATCGAAGCAAAACATCTTGTCGTGAAAAAAAATGAGAATCAATATTCAAACGGGAGTTCAATCTATAACAAGCCGCGTGTTGTGTGCCAGTCTTTTGATAATTAATTGTAAAAGAACTGCTCAATTTGCCTTCAGCTTTCATCAAATAATTTGATTAAAAAGAACTTTGCACTGCTGGGGATTCGCCTGACAGCAAAAAATTACAGTGGGGCGAATTATAAATGTCGCTGTCATTTCTCTCCACTCATTCGGGTGAGGAATAAATTATGGGTCTTCCTGAGATTTGTGGCAGCATTAAATTAACTCTCTTTACACGTGGAAGTCAAGGAAAAAAAGCGATACGGTTGACATAACATGCCTTCTAAGGCCAGATTCATGCATTTCCAGCACAAATACTGTATCATAACTTTTTCTTCTGACAACTGACTAAGCATAGCAGACAACCGTTAAAGCAAACAGTGAACTGTAGTAGGGATACATCAATATTGGCTAGAAATATCGGTTGACAGCCGATATTAAAATTCAACAGTATTATTATTATTTACATAACAAAATGTAAAAAAGACACAAGTACAGTGTTAAATGTAATCTATAGCAAATCTCAAATTATATGAACATTACATATATAATACCAATTAATTGAATTATACCAATTAAAAGTAAAAATGTGTATTTTCTATTTCAAAGCTCTTATAGCGAAATGTCTAATTGAACTGTTTCTTTGTCGTAAACACTGTCCAAGCCAATGCATCCTTCATGCATGTTGTGAGCCCTGTCACGCAGCTGCACCGGAAGGCCCACTGGGGGTCATTCAATATCCAAACAATTTGTGGCACAGTGTGCCACGGTCATATTACAAGCTCTGTCTTAAGCTGTCTGGGGAAAGCGTGGTTCACTGAGGGTTCAGCGTAATATCTCGGCCCAGAGCAAGAAAAAGGGCCGCTGGGATCTAATGAGCTGTGCTTTGAGGGCTACACTGGGACAGGTGTGGAAGTTGATAAGTTGATCCCATTACTTGTGGTCTCTCATTTCATTCCATGTCCTCTCTCCCACCTTTCCTGTTTGAATGAGGCACACATAGCTAGTGTTGCCTTGCCATGTTGCCACGTTGATGAGATTGGCCATCAGCTTTCTCAAAGCCGACAGATTTCTGTGGCGGGATCGAATGCTGTGCCCGTCAGACAGGTATTGAGGGGAAGAGACAGAAAGATAGAGCTTGAGACAGCATGTGCGGGAATGATACAAAGCAGGAGATAAAAGTACAGATGGAGTGCATGACGCAGAGAGCAAGATTTTGCCAGCTGAGGCACACACAGGTTAAAACAGTTATCACTTTTCAAGCTGTGACAGAAAATGATAATCTGTGATCGCAGACTGATCTAGATAGCAAACTTGTGAGATAATGCACAGGAAAATCCAATCAATCGCTGGAAGAAAAAAAAAAGAGGCAATCCAACACAGTATCAGCAAATCAGAGCTGAGCCGCAAATGAGCCTTCCCTGGACCCTTTCCCCTCGGGCACTGCCCCTTCACGTATATATATATATATATATATATTTTTTTTTTTTTGTATATAATTACATGTATAAATATATATATATACATATATACAGTGCCCTCCACTAATATTTGCACCCATTGATAAAAGGTGGCTGTGAAAAATAAATCTTTATTGTTTATTCTTTTGATCTTTCATTCAAACAAAATTCCAACCTATCATTGAATTAAAACAATTGAAAATAGGGGGAATTCTTGTGATGAAATAAATGTTTTTCTCCAATACATGTTAGCCACATGGCACCCAATTATTGCTAGGTGTTTGTGTTTGGATTATTGAATAGGGGCTGTTTGACTATTTATTTAAAGGTTTTCTGACCCTGAGACTCAACTATTTTCTGCAATTCTCCAGCTGTGATGCTTGAAGAGTAGATAGAGACACACATTCTCTATAGGCAGCTTCCTAACATTGTATGTTGATCAGATATTCTTAATGATTTCTCTGATGGTGGAAATGGTCATTTTCACTGCTCTAGCACTTTTCTTAAAGCCACTTCACTAATTTGTGAAGCTTAATTATCTTTTGCTGCACAACACAAAATATATATATATATATTGATGTATTGATGATTAAGAGAATTTGGGCTTTGTTTTCCCTCCTACTGTATATAAATTTGGCTGTATAATTTCATGTTCATAATCACCCTGGAGTGCTCAAAATTGTGAATATGAATGGGAATATACTTCAGAGATATTTTA
>JAUCMS010000079.1:5835154-5865041 GCA_032357445.1 Enteromius radiatus
ACAGGAAATGATAGCTGTCACATACACGCAGCCAATAACAATGGCCAACACTCTCTCAAAGAGACGTAGCCTTCGATAACAATCATTTGAACTTGAAGCCGTCAGCCGTCTTCATGTTCAGTGCACCCAGACACTACTCCAACATGTTGAGCAGAGAACAGTGGCCTCCCATCTGTGATATGTGGTGAGTGCATCAGCAGCTCCAGCTGTGGCCATCCGATCGTGTGCTCAGATTGAGAGCCGTGGAATACCGAGCAAAGACAGCGGGAGTCCCATCATAATGGAACCCTTAAAGAACAGCAGGACTGCACTCTGAGCACTATTTACTTTTACTGCAGTGGCAGACGCAGCCAGACTCGACAGCAGATCACACATATGTGGAGAAGCGTGTAGGTAGAGATTGGATGAAAATTTATACAGCGGGAAAAGGATGACAATTATAAACATACTGTATCTCATCATTTCCGAACATAAGTGAGTCGCAATCTGCTTAGTGAGGCATATGATTATTCTTGTTCACACTAAGGGTGAGGAATCACAAACCCTTAATTATAAGTATTAATGCACTACACATTTAGTATGGTGTCAAGTTGTTTGGAGCACTCAAATCAGCTGAAAGAATATAGTTATAAAGCCATATATATATATATATATCTATATATACACACAGACATACATATGGCTTTCTAATACTGTTAATGCACCACTGTATCTGTTAATGTGTCTTGAATATTTAAATTGTATGCAGATGAGTTCATGCATAATGAGCTGCTCAAGTTGCATAAAAATATAATTGCTAAATCGTGTGTTAATAAAAAGATATTATACAGCGGTGGCCAAAAGTTTGGAATAAACCAGTTCTTCAATGTTTTTTAAAAAGAATATTTCTCTCCAAGGCTACATGTTTGATCAAAAATTCAGTAAAAGCTGTAAAAATATAATATAATATATTCCTGCAGTTTATAATAACTGTTCTCTATTTGAATATATTTTAAAATGCAATTTATTCCCATGACAAATTTTCTGCATAATTATAACAGTCTCCAAATGTCACATGATACTTAAGAAATAATTTTAATATGCTGATTTGGTGCAAGCTTGAAATTATATATAAAATATATTTGAAATTGTAATAATATTTTGTAGTTAAATAATAAATATTTTTTTAATAAATAACTTTTCAACTTAAAACTTTTGGCTGAAAGTGAGTGTGTGTGTGTGTTTCAACTACATCTCTATGAGTTAGTTTGTTAGTAAGTTTATTTTATTTTATTTTATTCCCAAAATAGTTTAGAAACACTGATGGAACATTGTGAAATATCATGCAAATATGATGAAATATTTGCAATTTAAATCGATTTTAAAAAGCTATTTGAAAAGAGAAACAGGTTATATAAATGAGCTTCACAAGCTTTTTTTTTTTTCGTCAATCTCACCTGAGATAAGAGTGAGCGTCTGATTTATTCCTGATTATCTGTCATGGTCAGTTTAACTTTAGTGTGGTCAGTAGACTGGACACAAGTCAGCGAGCACATGAGAGCCACAAATGAAATCAACATCCCACTCCTGCTTTTTTTTCGGAAGCTCTGGAAGCTCTGAATCAGGCTGTATTAAAAATACCCTCTCATTAATAAGTCATCTCATGGAAATGAGGGGAGGTCAAAATTAAGAGGAACTTTCAGAAGACCACGGGGGATGAGAAATAAGTTTCCTCCATTTTCTTCAGTCAGTTAACAGCAACTCCTGGGGCATTTTTGTGCCAAATCAAATGCGCCAAATTGTTAAATTAATGAATGCGTACTTCACTATGTGAAATTAAAGCATGACGAAGTGCTTTTACTCATGGAGATAAGGCTGAAAGTCTAAAAGCACATTCTTGCTAAACAAACATGCAGAGGGCTCCAAAAGTCAGATGAAAAATCTGAGATTTAAACACCACGAGGAAAAACAAAAATTAATAAATAAATAAATAAAATCAAAAGGAACACTGTGGTACTAAAATTAAGTTTAGTATTTGTAACAAAAATAAAATTAGAAATAAATAATTGGTTTAATCCATTTTGAAATTAGAATGAGGAAAAAGATGATTTTTATAGTTAAAATTAAATAATTATTGGATTAAATGTTATAAAGAATATTTGATTTTCTACCTCAAAATTTCAAGATTAACTGGGTTCTTTGAAAAGTGTTTCTACACCATTTTTTTTTAAAGTGTATAATAGCAAATATTTAAAGATATGATATTCCTAAATCTGGGTTAAAATTCAAGCTTCATCCCTTTAATTTAGCCCTTGATGACAGCAAAAGTGATCTTTAAAAAAATTAAATAAAAAGGAGAGTCCAAAATTAAACTTCCAATATCATCTGATACATACTGAATACAGAGAGAGAGAGAGAGAAAAAAAACAAATCCTATACAGTATCCTGTTCCTCTAAATGCTTATTTTTCCAGGGGACATGCAGCAGCAATTTGTTTTTATTTCGATGGACAAGTCGATTTGAACCTGCCATTTAAATTGCCAATTGATTTGATTTGAAATGAATTGGAGATTGAATCCAGTTTACCCACCATCCTCTAATACAATCTGCTGGGTAGTCCTCACATAAAAAACAGCCTATTGACTGGCACTGCTCTCCAACTATGACGACGACTGACTGCTTGCATCTCCCCAGAGAGCAGAGCAGACAGACTCATTTAAAATGCATAGAACTGTAAGAACACAGTGTCTACGAAGTAGCAGATGTGTAGAGACGTGCGAGCAGGAGATGACCAGACCAGCAGAGAGGTCAGTAAACAGATTATAGACACATCCAGGAATCAGATTTCTCCGGATTTGCCACAGGTTCTGAGCCGAAGGCATCCCGGGATGAAGTTTGCCTTTATTTTAGTAATCTGATCATCGGTTTCAAACGCGCTTAGCATGATTTTGGAAAATCAACACGGAAGAGAGCGTGGGAGCAGATTTATTTGTTTTCATGCAGTGAAAAGCAAGAATAATCCATCAGCAGTATGCAAAACGCTCCTACACGCGAAAGTTTCAAAGCATTTTATGGACGTCTACTACGCAGACGTGTAAAACAGCATGTGGGAGTTTTCCATACAGTGGCCCAGGGCTTCGCTCCTTCATCAGAGCGTGTTACTGTGAATGAGGATAGAAGAGATGCTGCTTTTATTCATGATAAAATAAAGCACTATAGCAACATTTCTTCCTTCATGAATTTTAGAGCATTTTTCTAGCTAGCATTTTTTGCTGTAGACCAAGTTTGTTCGTCAAAATTGTTTGATCAGTGCAAAAGCGGTTTTTCTAACTTGGGCGGTCCGAGGCTAGACTTTGATAGGAAAACCCTAGAAGAAAAACTATAACTATTAAAATACTTTTAAATTAAAATTAGTGCTGCCAAATGATTAATCACATTAAAAATAATAAAGGTTTTTGTTTACATAATATTTGTCTCTCTACATATTTATTATTATTTATATATTATGTATATATAAACATATATATATATACATGTGTGTGTGTGTGTGTGTGTGTGTACACACACATAAACATATATACACACACACAAACATGTGCATGTATATTTAATAAAAATGTGTTGTTTATATATAAAAATTATATAAATATACATATTCAAGTATATATGTTCAAAGTTTATACATGCATGTGTGTGTATTTTTATACATAATAAATATATTATATAAACAAAAACTTTTATTTTTGAATGCTATTAATTGGTTGACAACACTAATCAAAATAAAGCTTAAATACATTAAAACATGTATTAAATGAGTAACTTAAACTTAAGTATTTCAGTTCAGTTTTTTTTAAGTACAAAAATTACTAAAATTATAAGTGAAATGAAAATGACCAAAAAAAGAGAAGAAAAATATCCAAAATATTAATAAATGCTTTTATAGTATATAAAATGAAAAACATCACTGTTGCATAGGAATGGTGTAAGTGGAATAAATAATAAAAAAAAATTTACAGTGGAAAAGTCTGTCATTGCATGCAAAGATTTCAGTATGCATGAAAAATTCATAACATGCATTTAGAAAAGATGATGAATTCTCATTTCATCCTAACTTTTAATAACTGCCTTTTATATTGTCTATAAAATAGTATAATGGTATCTGGAAAGTATATAAAGAATTTATTATTTCTAACCTGTAATAAAGAGTTGTTGAATGAAAATAGATGATGGAATAAAACTCTGGTCCGGACCAATCAATCCAACTAAATATCATCTTTTTTTGTGTCTTGACAGTGTCTGGCACAAATTTTTGAGGCTGAGAAACAAATCAATCTCAGTGTCAGCGAATTGTGTGGCGTTCAAAAGATGTTGGATCTCTATGATTTTGTCTCTTTTCCTGAATCTGGGTTGCAGAGATGGAGAGAGACTGAATGAATGAGCGCCAGAGAGAGGATCATCTTGGCATCTGAGCAGAAGGTGTTAGTACAAAGTGGCTCTAGCCTGTCTAGGCTACACATGAAACACAGCCCTCCAAATTAAAGCCTCAGTGCTTGTGATGTGCAGATCACACACACACACACACAGAAATAAGAATACAAAGGAAACCCAGGACGAAACACATGTGCAGAGAAGAACTGAATATAGACCACCAGGAACGCAAATGCCTTTGTATTCTCAGATATTTGACAAAACACAAATCTCCCACTCTACAAACGCAGATGATGGATATTTGTTATACTGAGTCCAGAAATTCACAGCTGGAAAAATGTACAACATATGTAGTCTTCCCCTCAAGTACCCAATCCTGATGCAAATTAAGTTAATTAATTTAACACATTCCTGCTAAAAAACAGGCAGGGGGCCAAAAGGCAGAGACCATAATTACAAATCTGCCATTCAAAATATAATACAAACTAGGGGGAAAATAATAAATAACAATCCCAAATATTGGCACAAAAAGAAATATTTAGGATATTTAATATTTAAAACTAAATATTGGTTAGTTTTTTTTTTATTATATTGGTTGCAAATACTATAATTTTAAATAAATTAAAAAATGGTTTAAAATAACAATACAGAACAAATTAGAAAATAAGATAGTCAAGTTTATTTAATACTAAATAAATGCTTAGGCATCTAAACAAATTATGTACTGTACACAATTTGTATGAAATTAAGTATGAAAATAATTAGAATAATGAGAGAGTTTTTCCAGCACCCAATATAATGCAGATTTTCACTCTTAATGAAAGTTTTAATTTCTGTTGCTTATTGAGGCAAAAATCTTTTAAATTGCTCATGCAATACCAATATGTAACTTAGAATTACTAACCAATAATAATAATTATAATAATATAATGCAGTAGTTTATTTTACAGTACATGGCACCTTTCTACATACTCTACATACTCAAGTTCAACTTTAAAAATCAAGGCAGGTATAGTTTATAGAAAATACAAAAACTGACAATAGCATGAAGCCAAATGAAAAAGAATGTACAATAAATGTAAAAAGAGAAATACAAATAAAATATTCACAGGTCAGAGCAAGTTATACAGAGACTTGTTAAAGTTAAGTTTTTAGACTTGGGCAATAAAATGGCATCATGGCAGTGACTTTTATTCAGGTACGCTTTACATGTTAAGAAAAAAAAAAGTAAAAATATTTTTTTTTTCTGCAGCCAGTTACACAGCATGACAGTCTGGGGCCATGTGTGAGAAGTCTTGAGATCAATCAATCACACATCACAAGCTCAGCTAGTCAAACTAACCAGTTAATACAGCCTTGTCTCTTAAATCATTCAGACATTATTATGCAGATGACATTCAGGCCTGGCTGGATAGCTGAATGACAGACTATGCATTCATTTCAGGATCAAAAACCTTCAGAAAATAATAATGAAGATAGATTCTGTATTTCTTGGTTTAAAAAAAAACACAGCTTGCAAGATTTCCGCCTTTAATATGCAGTTTTCACACCAAAATTTCATCCCTATTCTGACAGATTTACCAGTTTAGAGAAAACAAAAGGCGTGCAGCGGGATATTAATTAACCGTATTAGTCAAAGCCTATTTTCAGCATCCAATCGCTCATCCTCCTAATGTCCCCATCCCCGGCGATACTCACTGGCATCATTGCGAAAAGCTCTGCTGACACCACACAGGAACGCCATAGGGTACAAGTGCTCTACAACACCCGGGGGTCGTCTGAAATCCACCTTCACCTCAGGAAACCAAGACTAGCTGTGCCAGAGCTCTTCAACCTCAGCAGCTGTCCAGCACCTGTTTTCAGCATAGTTCAGCCTGGCACGTGGAAAACGTCCACACAAAACCACACACACACACGAGCTCGGGGATGCTGTTCAGATGAGCGCACCGCTAGGTTCTCCGGCAGTGGGCATACTTAAAAGTGCTGGCCCAACATTTTACTTTCTTTCTCTATTCAAAGATAAACCCCAGGGCACTTAGGCACTCTAGATTAAAGACGCCGCAAACCAACAGTTGTACAGTCCGATGGAATGGAAAACCATTAGAAAAGTTCTTAGGAGATCAACAGGTACACCAGCGAAGGTCCAGGTTGGTTCTGAAAATGTGAACGTCAGGTGGCGAAATGAACAAATGAATAAAACCCAGGGTCTCAAGGCGACAAACCGAGGCGAAATGAGAAATTTTGGTCTACAGCGCAAGGAAAATGGAAGCAAGAGGGTACGCTTGTGCATTGCAGGAAAAGAGAGAGAGTGGGACAAGATGAGAGATGCAAGCAAAGCGGCCGTCATCCTGTCAGGTCACAGCATGCTTGCTCATGCATACCCGTACATTCATTTGGGGAGCTGGAGGACATGAAAGCAAGGTACAGGAACACTTCCTAAAAGCTTCCTTAAAGATCTGGAACTCCTGTGAATCGCAGGCTTGACAGGTTTACTGTTTTTTTTTTTCTTTTTTGGTTATCCCCAGCAACCCCTTGCTTTTAAACTAAACTATTTGTGACACAAATGGTGACAAGCATACAAGTGCGGCCTTCTCTACGTGGCCTTTAAAAAAAATAACGCAACATTGCTAAATAACGTTGAAAAACAACGCAACTGTCCTCAATAAGAACTACAGTGTTTTTGTGCAAAACGACTTGAGAATCTGGTTAAAACCAGACTGAAGCGAGCCCAGCGCTACCCCAGGGGAGAGTGAAGGAACAGCTCTATTATTTTTAGCTGTGATCTCAGACTGTGTAAAGTGTGATGACAAAGCCCACCCATCCTGGTTCAAAGAGTGGAACTACATCATACATAAAGGGAGCACCAATCCCAGCATTCTCTTGGGCACTGTGGAGGAGTGTCTGCCCGTATTCACCTCTAAGTGGAGAGGCGGGAGGACCTGGGATTAAAAGCCCTGAAATTTTAACACGGGTGGCCTGAGCAGTCAGTTTGTGTCACCCTTAGATGAGGTGGAAGTACAGATGAGATGAGGGCGGCGCCTCTGGGAGAAGAAAGAGATAAGAGAAATGAGAGAGCAAAGAGTGTACATCTTCTGAGAGGTCTAAATGAGCATCACATACTTAGACCCATAATTAATTCACTGACCATCTGAGGCATTTCGCACTGGCTAAAATGGCAAGAACGTCATTCTTCAATGCAGAGAATGACTTCTTAATTAGTCTTCTTTTACTTATTAGCCGGAAAATATGCGTTTTAAGAATTAAGTTCTAGTGCACACAAAAGTTCACTGTATTACAGAGATTGAAATAATATCTCATGCGGATACGACATTGCTTCGAGTACATTTTTGGATTGCTCCATGGATTTGTAGCTTTTTCAATTGTATAAATAGATAAGGTTACACTTTACTTACAGCTTTTATTTATAATGCATCAAACAGTGTTATTAAAGGATATACTGCATTATAATTATTTCAAACCGTGCTCATTATAAATAATCATGACTATGCATAATGTAACAACTATTAGTAATTAACTATGGTTACAATTATTCATGTGTTTGTACAATGCATTACAAGGAATAATTCATGCATTTATTAATGCATTATACATAAAGGCTTTAAGTAAAGTGTTACCATGGATGAAAAAATACAGATTTTTTTATTTAATTTTATGCATGTGTTTGATTACAACTGCTACAAAACCTAATATTGTGAAATATTATTATTATTATTATGAATTATTCAAATATTATTATTATTAATATAATACATTTTGAAAAATGCAATTTATTCATGTTTGTAAAGGCTGCTTTTTCAGCAGCCTTTACAAACACAATCCTTTAGAAATCAGTATAATATTTTGATTTGCTGCTTATGAAGCATTTCTTATTATTGTCCTCAGTATTGTGCTGCTTAATATTTCTTTGGAAACCAGTGACACACTTTTACCAGGATTCTTTGATGAATATAGAGTTTAAAATAACAGCATTTATTTGAAATTAAAATCTTGTGAAAGTCACTTTTGATCAACTCAATGCAACCTTGCTGAATAAAACTATTAATTTCTTATAAAAAAAAGTAAGTTGAACTTTTAAACTTTTAAACTTTTTTTTGCTGTTGTTTAGAGCTTTTAAAATGACCTTGGACTCTCCAGACACCGAAAACCACATGAATGTTGACTTCACTGAAGCATTTGATCATATGTGTGAAAAGTGTTTAGAAGTGTGCAGACATCAGAGCTATAAGTCATCCTCTGGTCAGAACCTGCTGCTGGAACATCTGTGAAGGAAGTTATGTAATCCTTCACCTCTAGACTCAGTGCTGGAGCTGCAGCTGGTGACTCAACGCACATGTAAGCATCTCGTTTCTCACCCTGACCCAAACTCCATTACCGAGCTCATTACTGACCACACTGGACCCAAAGCAGCAGATAATCTTAGAATAAATTCACATGGTTGGGCAGCTGAATTGGTGGGCTGCCAAATGAAGAATATCAAAAGATAAATAGAGAAAGTGCCTTATAGCATGTTTTTTTTCTTTTTACAGTTCTTTGTGTACTTGTGATTTTCCAGCCTATAATGATCAACAACATACTAATGTAGAAAAATGCAGGGGTGTCAAGCACTTCATTTTGATTAAAAATAATAATAAAAATAGTAGTTTTATTAATACTATCATCATCATCTTCTTCTTTGTGTTATTTAGGGGTGCCCTGCTCTTAAATGTATTTATTTATTTTCAAGAGTAGTGCTTGATCAACAGAAAACAACAAAAAATAAATAAAACAAATAAAAATAAAACAAAATAGTAGTTTAGTAGTACAGTTTTATTTTATATACTGTATGATGTGTTTAATAAGGGTGTCTTTTTTTATTTATTTTTTTTATTTAGAGGTCTAGATTTGGTGCTTCTGGGCAAAAAAAAAAATAATAATCATGAAATAGTAGTCTTATGGTACTGTTTTAATGTTATTGTTATTATTACTATTACTATCAACACCAACATCATCATCTTTGTGTTATTTAACGAAACAAAACCAAACCAAAACAAACAAAGAGTACTCTAGTGGTACGGTTTTATTTTATTTTATCTTTATTATATTTTAAAGGTGAACTTGCACTTAAAATTCACAAATTTCCCTGTGTTTAAATTGGCATGTTTTGACTCGCTGAAAAAAAATGGCATCACATTTTAAAGAGCAAAATGTGCACGAGTTGCATTTTCTGTTATTTGGTAAACTGAAAGCAAAAAAAGTGGTGGGACCCCTGGGAGAAATAAAAACAAATGACTCCTCGTGCAAGATTCCCCACAGTGACACCAACCATCTCAAGCAGCCAGCCCTTCAGCAGCCGCCCTCCTGTGGATAAGTGGCTAACTCTTCAGAGTGATTCTACCTTTCATTTCAGCCCACTGTGTTAGGCGCTCGTCTCTGAAGCTTATCTGCTGAGCAGGTGAGAGGTGCTCCGGCTCCCACTGAAGGCCACTGCAGTGGGTAATTGGCTGTGTGAAGTACTTGACAGGCCAATCCATTTAAAAGCCAAAATTCAAACTGTAAGACATGTTAGAAATTCATGAGAAGCCAAATGAATGAATCTAATGAAAGTGACTCTTTGACCTTCATAAAGGAAAGGTGCAGCACGGCGTTTGCTGCCAGCCATGGTAATACAGTATTTTTAAGAAAATGTGATAGTGAAGTTTTGTATCACTAATGTTACTAGTTGTTCATATGACAAACTAAATACACATTTAGATCACAAGATTTCTATTTTATTGAATTGTATTTCATAACACATAGAACACAGTGGGTATATGTACAGAAAATGCTGACTGATGACAAGTTTATTGTGTGAATCATTTGTTGATTCAAATGAATGATTTAAACAATTAACTACACTATTAATTAAAAACGGATTGTAAATCAAATTCGGATTAATTTCCTTTGTTAGAGTTAGAGTAGTTTGTCTAATAGTCAGTTTTATTTTAGCATAATTTGATCTTATTCTTTGGCAAAATACAACTTTATTGTAAAAGATGAAAGATTCTTTACAGTCTTTTTATGACATGCAATCTCTAGTAAAATACAATTTCCTTTGGAAACCATTTCCACAGGAAACTCTGATGAGATTCGTTTTTTTTTTTGGTAAACTATTGCTTTAAATTTGCACTTCACAAATATTTGAAGTTCCTGAACACATCACTTATTAACTCAACAGGTCTTTGATGTTCTCAGTAAACCGAAATGTGTGCGATAGAGAGCAGCAGGCACCACAAGTGCATTATCTTACAGCAGCACGCTATAACATCGCCTCACAACTTCAGTGCTCCCCGAGTGTAGAAGAAAAAAAAAAAGAAAAAGAAATCAAAGCAAAGACGATGGTGGAGGGGGAGACTTGCTCACTGGGCAAGAGGAACAAACTGTTTGTTCTCTCTCACTCCACCAACTCTGGAGGAATCCTAACTGGGAGAGAAGATTGAGGACGACAGAGAACATACATCTACCTCTCTACCTCATCTTCCCCTCCCCATTACCGCCTGCTGCTACCGAATGTTGTGCTTCTCCCCACAGGACCAACCCTCCATCCGGACTGCTTCTCCAAAGTAAAACCCACACAATCTGGAAAAATAAAGGGGATGTTTGGAGGAAAGATTTTGCTGGAGGGTTCAAGTACTTTGGTGCAGTAGGTGACCACTCCAGGCTTTGGATTGCTGAGGTAACCGTTTTGCAATAAAACCACACAAACTTAAATATAACGTGCATCTTATATACTGGCTATTATGAGAAGCGCTTATAAACCAGCTTTTGTCGAAAAAAGAAAAGCTTTAAAGGGCTACAATGGGGAAAAACAGTTGATTGCTACTACATTTGACAATTACAAAGAAACAGCAATTAACTCAATGAATTAAGCGTGACATTTTGGTATAGAAAGCCTGAAACTGTATTTTCTTATAAAACGTGGATTAATCATGTTTCATTTACTTTTGAATAAAACATTCAGCTGCACAACCATTTACTTTAAAAGATAACTGTTGTATGAGTATATCTGAAGTTTGCCGCCTAAAAAAAAAGAAATTAAGACTTTAAAATTTTAAAGTTGAACTGTAAGTAGTATTATTATTAATTTTTTCTTAAACAATATTTGTATTTTTTTTTTTATAATTTAATTATAATTAATGGATGGTTTCAGATCTGAGGTGGTCCTGTTAGTACTGGTGTCCCACAGGGTTCAGTTCTTGGTCCTTTGATCTTTAGCATTTATATCTACTCTCTTGGTTAGATCTCTTGACCTCAGCTATCACTCACTAAGAGCTGATGACACACATATTTATATACATTCTAAACCTAAAATCATGTAGCCCTAGCTAACCGTTTAGCTTACCAAGAATGCCACCATTAATAAATTTTGTACCAAAACAAGTGCATTTAAATCCAATATTTGACGCATTGCCAATGTTTACATTGAACCACTAGCCAAGAGAGTCTATTGACACTTTATTCACGCCGGGTGTTTGTGTTTTCCATCAGCCTGGCTGCGTTCAGTTTCCATGACACCCGACACTGGTTCCAGTATTACTACTCGGACATATGGAAGCAGCAGATTACACCCTGCAGGCAGCTTAGCCAATCAGACGACACACGAGACATTACACAACCTGTCGTGAAACAATGCTGACACCACAAAATTAAGTAAGCTAGGAGCCCGAGCTCTGACACTCTGGGTCAAAACACGAATTTGGGGAAATTAGCTACACACGCAGCGCTGCTCGAGGACACATGCGGTGCAGCTGACACAGGCAAAAGCAAAGCAAGCCTTGCATGTAATGAGGCTAATGAAGGCTTCTGCTCTGAATCAGGAGTGCTTGTTTGTGAGCACGTATCCCATGTTTCTAAGACCCTCAATGGGTTGGTGCTAACTGAACGGCTATTCGCTAAATTTGGTGCAATTTCTCTGTAGAATGAGCCTAGTCCAGTTCGACAGACATCAAAACACCAAAGCAGACTGTGTCCATTGGCCAAATAAACCTGCAGCTCGCTACAAGACCAGCTGGAGGCCGTCAAGTCCTGCCAAAATCAGACACAGGGGTAGAAATGACTTAATTGGGCCCGGGAGAAGAGACAGCTGAGGAAGGAATGCCATTTATGGGTATATTTCTATATTATTAACCTGTCTGAGAAGCACACCAGGGGGTTTTCTCAAACTGAGGTGATATTTAAACCAAGCCAGAGCTGAGATCGAGGAGTGCTTATCTGTCTCTCATCTGAGGTAGCACAAAAAAACAAACAAAAAAAAAACGTACACTTAACCTTTAGAAAACTCTGTGACATTCATTCCCTTGGGGAAAAATTACACAGGGGCTACAAAGTATAGCGACAGAGTGTAGTCCAT
This sequence comes from Enteromius radiatus, assembly GCA_032357445.1. Lineage (NCBI taxonomy): Eukaryota > Metazoa > Chordata > Actinopteri > Cypriniformes > Cyprinidae > Enteromius > Enteromius radiatus. Next base: position 5,847,948 of record JAUCMS010000079.1, read on the forward strand.
TCAAAATAACAGACTTGCTCTAGGCACAAAGGTTATTCTACTGAAAAAAGACAGGGCTGATTGAAAATGCAATGGAGTCTGGGAAGCTCTGGTTGCCTTGATCGCCTCACATATCAGCAGAACGACCCAACGCCCTGACACTTCATCGGCCCATGCAAGGAAGGTATCGTCACAAAGCTGATATTGCTGACAAGAATTATTTACTTTAACCTTCCACAGCCTGCCTTGCTGGAGTAGGGGACGAGCAAACCACAGAGCGCAAAACTTTAGCATATAACTCTTGTGCTATGGACATTAGTGGTGTGCTATTCGTTTTATATGCCATCTGACTCAATTTTTACTTGGTGGACTATAAAACTAGTGAAAAAAGCAATAGATTGCAGCCTCAAATGAGATGTACTGCAAGCAAAATAAAGATTTCATAGGATTCTGACTAAGAATTAGGTTTCTTGAAGCTAAAAATGAACATTCTGAAGATGAAATTGTTTGTATTTGTTTTGAACAATAAATAATTTGTCCATTTATGACCAATTATCAATAAAGGCCCCAAAATACAAACAACAATGGTTGCAAATATGCAATAAATAAATATTGTTTGCAAATGTAAATCTTAACTTGTGCAAAATAGTTTTGCTGGATAAATAAAAATAGAAATAATTATAGAAATTTTAAATTTTTCTTAATTTTTAACATGAAGTCAAACTGTAAGGTTGTAAGTGAAACTTTTCTTTGAATGACAACATTTTACTTTATTTTTTTTGGCAAAGAAAGCATAAACTTGAATTAAAAATAAGTGATTTTTTGTCAGTTTGAGTTTGCAAGCTAGCAGTGTGAATAATGGTTAACAGAAAGGACCCAGAGCACCCTAGAGATACACTAAGATCCACTCAGATTGCAATAGCAAACACATAGCAACCCCCTGGAATTGGTCCACAGAGTTTTCCCCCAGCCAGCCAAACAGCTCTCATATTTTCTTCAGAAAAGGTAAAAAATCAAGTTAATTAGTACACTTGTTTCCCATGACACACGTTTTACTGGTCGCAAAGGCTGAAGCTTGACACATCAGGACCCTGAACTTCATGCTTAATGAGCTCTGTTCTCCTTTCCTCCATTCCATATGCCATGATTTAAATATAGGACACTCATTGGAAGCTGTCAAATCGTAATGCCTTCAAGTTTTACAGTTTCAACGCGCCCATAACGCAAGAGAGCCAAAACATCACCTCCATCACCACCTCCTCTTTCTGCCACTAAATCCAGCTGTCAAGCAAACGTAAAAGGATTGATGGAGGCTGTTCAAAGTGAAAGCAGTGGAGATCAGGACAGACGTGTGCCAGCAGAATGAATAAGAGCCAGATGCGGTGAACACAGAATCTCATCTCTGAGAAGAAAACAAACTGACAGATTTCTTTTGAAACTCCAGCCTGGCCAAAAGGCTTGAAGCTCCATGGACTCTTCTGAAACCATGATAGCTCCTCCGGCGTGTGAATGAAACAAGAAAAAGGTGTGATGCTCATGTGGCTGCACGGCAGCAGAAGCTGTGTCTGCTGTTGAATCCTAGGGATGTGTAAAAGTACATATTACTGAGGTAGTCAGTGTTCAATTGTCTGAACAACAAGCCCATTTATTGGTCTGGCAAAATGTTGTTCAGGTCAAAATGTCTGATGTAAGTCATAGGTCATACACATATTGTATTATATTATTATACACCTAGTTAAATTATTACAAATGAATTTTATACATGAATCTTTGCTAAATGTTTTTAAAAAGTCTCCCACTCAACAGTTCTACATTTATTTGATGAAAAATACAGGGAAAAAATAGAAAATATTCTACATTTTTCTACATCTATTTTAAAATGTGATTTATTCCTGAGATGACAAGGCTGAATTTTAACAGCCAATAATGCAGTCTTCAGCATCACATCCTTCAGAAATGATTTTAATGTGCTGATTTGATGCTCAACAAACACGTGTTGTTCAGTATTAAAATCAAACAGTAAACAATTGTGCAGTATACTTTTGTGAAAATATTTGTAATATGAATATGACATTTTGTAACATTGTAAATGTAGAATAAAAGCAGATGTTTTTACTTTTTACAGAATAAAAGCAATGAAACACTTTCCTTAAAAAAGGCCATTGACTCTAAACTAGAGACATAATGATCCACTCAGCTTGATTCACAATACAGATTTCATACAGTAATACAAAATTTTAAGTTATAAAAAAAAAGGTTGCACATTTTTGTGAAAGAGAGCAATGTCAAATAACAAAACCAAACTGAAATTTTATATAATAAATAAAAGAAATCTCATATAAATAACTGAAAATATTTTAGGCTGTGACTGCAATTTTATCACAAGCAAGAGCAGTATTACATTTTGATGAAATTTAAAGCAGAATGGACTATTTTTTGACACTATACTGTATATTGAATCTATACGAAACAAAAACAGCAGATGGGCTGAATGAAAACGCTTTGCCAGCAGGTGGCGCTTGTGGAACAGCAGTAAAACAGCGTTCCTTTGGTTGCTGCTGTAAACAGCACTGTGCTCATTAACTACTTTAATATCACAAATACCATCGAAACATTTCTGAAGACAGTCAGTTCCCCTCAGACATGCAATTACATTAAACTCCAATCACATCACAGTTCATTTACAGTAACATCAACTGATTCGAATAATCACACATTTATAGAATCGAGTCTGTGCATTCGAATTAACACTGTTCAATAAAGGTGCTTATTTATGCACCTCTTGGTTCATACAGGTTGCAGGACAGCTCCTTTAGTAGCATTTTACCCATGCAGCTGCTTTCCCTCAGTAGGTGTGGTTTTTGTCTTTCTATCTGGTTTGAATCAGAGCTTATCAGCAGGTTCCCTTAATGCAGCTCTACAAACCGAGCTCTAAATTGTTTTTCAGTTAGGAAGCAGGTGGCCTGAGCTCAATGCAAAAGGGTTACAGTGTGCCCAATGACTGCTGAAGAATGGAAATGGAAAATGTCCCTTATCAGAGTCAGGGAGCGATTAGCATACCAATTACTACAGTAGGTACGGTTGTGACACTGCTGCCACAACCATACACACAAACCTGAACGCGAACATAAGCTCCCAGATGGAAACACATGAGCACACAAACTCCCACGCATGCACAATCTACAAAACAAACTGACTTTTTCCCCCCCGTGACTAGTATATAAGATATATCCAGATCTTTCTGCCTACCTTGTGTCCCCTGAAAGCAGCACAGTAGTGAGTGGCAGTGCGGTTGGCTCAACTCATTACCATACATGCAACTAAAATATAATTGGCACAGCTCACAGAACACCTGCAGAGGTGAAGCTAGGCATGTTTATTCCAGTTGGTAGGAAAAAAATGGAATACATTAATTTAATCAACAACCTGACAGTAGTACCCCACCTTTCAGGTTGGCAAAAATCATCTAATTAATATTGTTTTTAGGCACATATTTCTCGGTTTCTGTGCAGTAAAGGAAGAGGAAGCCAACACCTTGAGCCTCTTTTTCATTTTCTGACTGAATGCCTGCAAATGTGTAAGAGAGATATAAAACTGACAGGCCATGGCACCATAAATGCCACGACCAAGACAAATGCTGCACACGGCTGAGGGCCAGCAACACTAGACGATCTCAAATGAGATAACAATTCATCAACAACAAGCTGGACCCTGGTAAGAGGGAAAAAATAGATGAAGATGTTTTTTTTATTTTGATAGAGATTATATACATTTATCAACTCTTAAAAATAGGTTCGAAGGGGAGGTTGTAGAGCAAAAAGACTCCCCAAAGAGCCTTTCAGTGAACAGTTCCATAAAGAATCCTTTTTTCTTAGTGTGAAAATCTAAAGAATCAGTAATGGATTTTATATGTTCTTCACAGAAGCACTGATGCAGATTAAGAAACTTTATAATGTGAATGTTAGCAATAGCACATTATTACACTCATCTCACTATGTCTTTTTATCTGTTTGTCTGTCATTATCCTTCAAGGCCACACAAAAACCCTCTTGATTATTCTTTACTTCAGTTTCAGTGCTTCTTACGGTTGGCTTTGATGTTGCAAAACATTGACTAATATCACCAGATAAAGCAACATTATGACATCTCTGATGTGATGAAGATTACACATTGCTTTAACCTTTTGTGTCCAGGAACCATCAGTGTCCATTAGCTGACATCACCTGCCTTGAATAAGTTATTCCTCTCATATGCTTTCAATTCACCTATAACAGACAGCTAGCTGACTCATCATGAGTCAAATGGCTCTACCTAAGTGTCTAACACACACACACACACACTCAGTCCAACTGAAAGACTACATTCACAACGTAAGCAAAAGTGGCTTTTTTTGTAAGGATCTTTACATGACCTTTTAAATGTGCGTCATATAAAGACACAAGTCTAAACACGTGCTATTCCTAAAATGACCTAAAACAGCCTATTCTAGAATATTCATCAAGACATCAATTGTCAAAATCTAAAATATGATATTACATTTTACAGTTCCAGAGACGTCAAATAGAAGGAAGACTACATATTTTTAAAAACTACAAAACATTGGCTTATCAAAGCAATTATTAAAAACACACATTTTAGGACTCTAAACAGAGCATAACAAACTGCATTAGACTGCAGGGGGCTTGAGATGAATTTTAAAAATAAACAAATGCTAATTGCGAAAAACAGCAGGCACATAACACAACAGTCCATAATATTACTCAATCAATTATATATATATATATATATATATATATATATACACACACAGTATTATAGATAGATAGTCATGCCTGACATTAAACCTGTGAAAAATCCTATTTTCTCTCCACATTTTGAAAGTGTATCAGATTTGAACTGAAAATGTCAGATTCGCTGTGATTTCTGTACGGTTCACACTGTCATCCACAACAGATCTGTGGCATATCTTTTTTAAAAAGCCATATTTGGGACACATTCAACCGTATTGTAGATGCATTAGACCCCAGGAGACACACTCCATAGGGGAAACTATAAGACTGCTGCACAACAGCATCATGGGAAATCAGACATGAACACCTGCTGCCCCAAGTTTATCTCAGACACCTGCATGGGACCAAAAATCAGTACATGCAGAAATCAGCATCCAGTCAGAAACCGGTTTGTCCACAGATGAAAGGGATCTTCGTTTTGGCTGAAATCCTCTTTTTTTTTTTTTTAAACAAAGCCAACTGGGTATTTACTCATCTTATTGAGGTCAAGTGTTTTCCCTTGAGGGAGGACAACTTGCAGTATTTATGACAACTCCACCATTTCGCATCTCTTAAGCAATGCCAAGTTGGCTAACACAACAAACCACTATTTGTCAAGGGAATAATACACAAAAATATTTCACTGGTGTAGCAGTCATAGAAAACATAGAAAACACTATTTATGCTCGTTGAAACAATGAAACAAACAAACAAAAAACAGCCCTCAGTCAAAGAAACCCACCAGTCAAAATACAACATGACACGCAACTCATCACGATTCAGTTAAGTTTCCACTAGAGATGCTTAAAACAAATCCACAAACTGTGTTTCACGCCAGGATCAGAAGAGCTTCTCATCCCACAGACAAACACTATTCCCAAACCACAGCACGAAGCAAGTGTGCCTTCAGGTAAATAATTAACAGGGGAAAAGCTGTCAGGCAAATACAAACAGAAAAAATATAGCAGCATTGTTCTCTTACTAGTGCACTAAGCAGACCACCAACCTACGGCACTCTACCGTTAAATATTGTTGAGGGGAGGGGGGGGGGGCGATACTTCAGTGCGTCTTTTTATGCCCCGGGCTTGATGCGAGAACATTTCAAAACAAAGGCGCGAGGCTTGATGACCATAGCTGCGCTCCATTAGATCCGGTGACCCCCGCTCTGCGTCTTTAAATGCCCTGCGTAAACGTCCGTCTATCATACAAGAACGCGTTCGCGTAACGGGGAGGGCTGCATATAAGGTTTAGCGAAGGGTGAAAACAACCGAGACCGTACCTTTGTTCACTCTCCGCAGTATCTGGCATCGGCATTTAAACGAGACGGCTATCATACTAGCTCAGCCGAAGTGCTCATCCAAGGGCTCCGATAAAAGCGATTCCTCGCACACACATAGCACAGGCGCCGTGTGTCCCACCGGAGAAAAGCAGACTCCGTACGCGGTGCAGAGCTCCAATCATGCAGTATGTCCCTACAGCGCTGGGATCCGTGCTTTATAATGGCAAATCATATTTTTCCCCCCACCATATAAGATCCATCGGAAAGCGCGCAGAGGAAAAACACGCAGAGCGCGGATGATGCGTCTCATCTGAGACTCGGTCTGATCTGAATGGGCTTTTAAAGTTGCATGCTTGGTGTATTCAGTAGTAGCTGCTACCTGAGCACAGCAAGAGTCACTCTTTCGTCGATGGAATTATTTGCAAGTCTCAGAAATCAACTTTTCCATTAAGAGAATGGAACTTTATCATTTACGAGGGCATCTTTTCAATTCAATCAATTCATTAACATAAATCTGAATAATTAGATTTCGAATGTATTACTTATAGAGATGCGGTTTATAGTCCATTAGAAACGAATTAGCACATCTCAGCCATTTCCTATGGGTTTTAGAATAGCTGTTTTGTATAGAATAAAATAAGTTTGATTGATTTTACTGGTATAATCCAAAATAAAATTTTAAATAGATCCAGGAGCCAATGGAAGATTAGCATCCTCTGTTGACCTACAAACTGACTTAATCATAATGACAGCTCAATATCCTATGAAATGGGATCAAAAACAACTGAAAATGTACAACTGCTATATTTTATATTTTTCCAAAGCACTCTAAACCCAGTTAAGTTGAATTTACATTTATAAACTTAAGGAAACTGGTTGCGCAAAAAAAAAAAAAAAAAAAGTAACCATCACTCAAAGCAGTAAGTAAACTGTCTTATTTGCCTTGAAAGTTGCCGTAATTTTGTAAAACCTAGTAAGTAACTAACTATACTGTATGTATAAGGTATAAGTAAGGTGAACTATTCGATTTTACAGTGAGACAACTGCTTGCCAGTGCAAAAAAATAAAAACATCTAGGAGGTTGCTAGGGTGTTACTATGCTGTTAAGGGTGGTCACTAGGCGGTTGCCAGGCTCCTCTAAGCAGGCACCATTCATCATTAATAGTTCCATAAAAAAAAGAAACAATGAATGAAATGTTATACCTGTGATTTCCACACATTTGGGAGGCATATTTGCTTTATATTATATTATATTATGCAATGGAATATTTAATATTTATAAACCTATTGTACAAGCATGTGGGATAGAAGGATGTTATCATCATCTTTGCCTTTTTCATTTAGATGCTTATTTGAGATGGCGAGGGTGGTGGGGAGGGTTGGAAATCAAAGTTAACCTTATATAAGAGCACAATTAAAAGCCTATCAATTCCCCTGGCAGGAAGGCAGAATCATTTTCATTAGGAAACTAAAATAACAAAGTATTTTTGTCATTTCAAATGCAGAAAAAAAGCTCACTTTTGAATATGCAACAATAACACTGTTTCCTTCTTTCAAAAAAACATTTCCGGACAGTTAATTAACCAGAAGTGTCTGTTTATTTACTTCTTAAATTTGCATAACGCCAATCATACCTCCCTAATTCCAATCAAGAGTGAACTGGGGTAATTTACAGGCCAGTGCTGCTGTGTTCGGTGCTGAGCGGCGGTCCTTTTTATAACACAGATAGCATGCATTTAGGTCAGTGGCGGTATCTCTGTGTATTATCAGACATTTGGAGGCACAGTAAGCCTAGTGACAAGGGACCGTGTATTAAAGGGGTCTGTCTCTGTGTACGAAATACGCCAATGAGTCTTTAACGTGAATGAAAGTATTAAGGTCATTGCCACCCTACTCAATTCCTCCCCTGACGCTCATAAGAAGAGTCTGAGATAACAGCCCAACTGCGTGTCTGAGATCAAAGTGGTCTAATCTCTCTTTTTTTTATATATATCTTTAATTTTGTCAAGCATCCAGGTTGACAGTACAGTGGAGTAGATCAATGTTCCTGGAGAGAGAGATGAGGTTTAGTACTAGCATTATGCATACTGATCAGATTACACACATACAGGGATTTGTCTGTCCACTTGGATAAATAATGCGCTGGACTATCACCATGTCAAGAGGAGAGATGCATTTTGGGATGCTATGCATGTGGTACTCAGTGGGCAGAACATGCAAAAGCATTGCAAAGCCTGTCTGTTATGCAGATAATTTGATCTGCACACTGTTGTTTGAAGGAAGTGCGCTGGCACAAAGAGAAATCCACTGGAGCAGGATAAGATGGGAGCGTTATGTCAGCTCTGTGCAAATTTTATGGAGACATCAGTGAACTAAGGCACTCTATCCAGCTGTTTAAGACCCACCAGTGCCACATACGGCCATCCTCTATCTGCTCATATTTCAAGATTGTGGTCCAAGATGAGACATAATTTGAGTAAACCATAGTCATTTCCACCGTGGCCAAAGATTAAAAATTAACTTTTAAATTAAAAAATTCAGTGGCAAATAAAACTTTAAATCCAGCTTGAGTCTATCCCAAAATACCCAGTGCAAGCTCAAATTTATGCATCCCACATGAGAAACCCACAAGACAAATGTTTCCTGTTTGGGATGTACATTTGCATATAATATTTAATCAGCAAGGCATCAGTTTAAAGATTGCACAAAATGGATTGAAGTGAATTTGAATTCTTTGTTGACATGCAGGATGCATTGAAAGGCTTGCCATGTTTTTAGAATGAGACGCATGCTCTGTTTGGAATTGTTAAATATATAAATATTTACACAAAACAGTTTGACAGCACTAGTAAAAAGTATAAAAAAACATTTATTATTATATATATTGATTATGATTTAAAAGGTTAAATATAAATATTTACGTAACACTTAAATGTAATTTTAAATAAACATATGACACACATATAAAACAATGTAAAAAAAAACCCACTGTTAAATTAGTTTATAAAACATTTTTTATGTGACATTTTAAATATACATAAGATATATATATATATATATATATATATATAAAATTAATAAACAATGAAAACTTTGAGAAAATACATTTTACATAAATTGTATGACATGCATGCTCTCACTCATAGACACATTATTTATATTTAATGTGATTTTCTGTCCAAGCTCACTGACAAATCAACATCCTCAAGGTCCATGATCACCCCCTCAATCTCAGTTACAGAGACTGCACATATGTGCAAAACATTCTTAAATAACGTGAATCAAGTCTCTTGTTCGTTTCCAGGGACGGTGCAATCAATTTTCCCAGGATGCGCGTGGCAGCACTGCCAATCAAAGCAGTAGGAATGCTTTATGCTTGCTCAGAACAGCTCTGAAGGTGACAGCTGACTTGAATGGGAAACCGTTCCATAAGGGTTGCAGAGTTTTAGATTTGCGTGCATGTGAAGTCAAATAATTGGTGGGTGTTGTTTGCACGGATGCATGTAGCCTGTCACATCAACGTGACATACGCGCAGAGGTCTGTTATTAACCCAAATTGTACAGCTGTGAACTTGCTGGGTTGGGGTCTTTGCAAATCTAGTCATTAGATGCTGAGAGGGTTTATGGAAACTACAGTCAGAAAGATGGAAAATACATGTCAAAACAGCTAAAACGCCACTTTGACCCTCCGACTTGGAGGTCTTGGAGGATGAATATTAATGGCTCTCTCAAATAAGACAATTTTCTCTTAGGAAATCTGAAGAATTGAGAACACACTTTCATAAAAACAAGTCTTATTAAAAGCAAGGAAATGTCACTCTACTAAAAGAGGATATAGCTTAGCTCTCATCATCATGAATGCAGTATATCTTGAGGTTGGGATTAACCAGACCATGAAAAATTGAACCACCGTGTTTTTGACAAGCAAGCTGGAAGCAGACTGGGAACATTTTCCCCACAAAGAGCAAAAGCACTGAACTATTATAAATGAGCAGTAAAAAGCCTTCAGCCCATAAAGAGGAGCAGGGACAATGGCGGGAGCTGTCCAGCAGCACTGGTGCTGAAATGGCGAGGACAGTGGTTTTCTGTTGTGTACGACTTCAGCAGCCTCTAGCGGTGAACACGCCGAACTGCACTATCAATCAAAAAAAGCTCAAACAGAATTAATGCTGCAGTGCTGCAATTTAACCCATAGATTCTATGTGTTCAAACAAATCAGGGCATTTAAATGCAAACGCTGTTACATATATAATTATCACTTTTCAGCCCACATAAATAGTGTGCATCTTTTTGCACCTCATCCCACTCGGCTGGACTGAAATATGGGGCTGTGTGGGCCATTACAGTAAACAAACATCAATGCTAGTTTGTGAGAGTAGCTTGAAATGATGTGTACTTAGTGTCAGGGCACAGTGTTCTGCAGGAAGTGTCTATTTAAAACCGAGGAGGGGGATACATGGTGATTCATTCGTACTGAGGGTGTAATGTGTGCCAAAATCATTCCTGCTGAGAAACAAGACACTGACATTTGATCCTGAGATTCATTAGAGCAGTTTATACTTTTCCAATCTCCAATAATACAGTTTGCAGATCAACGTAGCCTCAATCTGACAGTCTTCTGCTAATTGTATTCAATTAACTTGATTTAAGTTCTAAAATGTATCTTTCATATAAAGCATGGTTTTAAAATGTTACAAATAAATATATATTTAACCGGCTTAAAACATATGCACTTTCTTCCCCCCCCCCCTCTTTCATTAACATTTAAAGTAGCATTTGCACTATTACTTATTTAAATCGTGTTTGTTTTAATGTTTGGCTAATCTGACTACATCTAATTAAGTTCTATATTAATTGACAACATAGCAGGCACAATAAAGCAGGCACATGGCCATCTCTCTCGGTCTCTCTTGTTCTTTCACTCTTGTAGTTTAGAGAAAGCTCTGTATTGATTCAGCCTAATGGAAGCAAATGGAAGGGTCGGACTGAAGCCCTGGCCATTACGTGCAGGGAATGTGTCACAATCTCATGCAAATGAGGCACTTTAATGCAGTAAATAACAAATATTACAATAACAAATAATAAATAAATAATATGAAGAAGGGTAACATTTGAAAGAGAAATACTAGCCTATATATCATATTTTATGTTATTTTTATATTTTTATAATCATAATGATTGCATATTGTCATCATTATTATTATTATTATTATTTTTATTTATTCTAACTGAATTTTTTTAGCCATTTACTTCTGGTAATAATAATTGATCAAATCTATCAATAATTTATCAGTACAATTAATGTTAACACTATATGATAACGTAATCTATCAGAAACAGAAAAATATTTGTAATTAATCTAGTCACTTAGCTCAGATATCATTACTACACGAAAACCACATAACTACATATTAGTAAGCATGCATATACATATTAGTGCTGTCAAATGATTAATCATGAATAATTGTTTTGTTTACATGTTTGTGTATTGTGTATATTTATTATTTCTATATAAATACACACAATCATGTTAATATTTAAGAAAATGTTTATATATTTATATATAATATACTAGATATGAATAGAAATATATATCTAGATGTAAATATATATATGCCAACATTCTTCTTGCATTAATGCTTCCTCATAGTCATAGAGCTAGTCTTACTATAGTTATGAAGAGCCAAATGCTTCAAATGTGTGAAGCTACGGCATTACTCAACTCTGTGTGGTGACCCCAATTATCTGAGCAACCCGATAGACAGCGCAAAATCCTGTTTACTTGCTTTACTTTGCAACCCGCTGATAGTGCTGGGCAAACTACAAACAGAAGTGCAGTAATGATACACACTGGCCTGCTTTTGCCTCTCAAAACTATACTTTGAGTTTTTTTTGTTTACTGGAAAAAAAGGATAAACAAGAAAAAGAGTCACTTCTTGCAAATAAACATACAGTATTCGCCACCTGATGCCATGAAACACGGCACTTAATACTATAATAAAGCAAGACTCCCATAATCTCCTCTCATAACATTTCATGTATATCGTTAACAACAGATGGAAGAGCTCAGGAACTTGGGAAGTTTCACAAACAGCACCGTGACACTGTTTAATCAACTCAGCGGTTATCAAGCTTCCCCAAACGTCTCTAAAAAGACACTCGGTTTGCAAGACTGGCAAAGCTGAGACCCTGGCATCTCCCGGCAGACATGATTGGACACTTGCATGGTGTGCGCCGCCAACTCCACCTTATCCCAAAGAAGAAAAAAAAACACTTGGCCTTGAGTGAAACACTTCCAAAAGGAACCATTTGCTACTCAGGACAGGTGCCAAGAAGAGACAAACAGACCACTCCGTGTCTCCCGTCAGATAGACGCTCCAGTGCATCTATGGTTTACAGCATAAGTGGCCTGCGTTTGACTGAAAATATTATTTTGAAAGACCAAAAGCCCACAGATGTCCCTGTCAGACATGTTTGTCTTCCATCCAAGGTGCAAGTCGAGCGATTAATAGGTCTAGTGATGCATCACCGTCCCACAGAACTGACTAAAGTGGCTTTTTCCAGATAAAAGAGCGGCAAGGAAAGAAAACTGACAGTGATTTAAAACACAAGAGCACTGAGTGTCGCCACACAAGAGAGCAAAATAAAACTCTTCTGCCGGTTCAGAATGTCGCTCGCAATCAGTTCCTTTGTTTCAGACAGATTGTATACCAAGTCTGATGAAACACTGATGATGGTGATTTCTCAAAGAAATGCAGCCCTGTTTCCAGCAGGAAGCCGGCAAGAAGAGTTAACAAAAGAACCTCCACCACCCCTTTACTTTGAAGGCCACATCAAACGTTGTTTGCTCAAGCAGTCTCTCACTTCTTCTGAAAAAAAAAAAAAAAAAAAAAAACACTTGCGGAAGCATCCTGCCCATTCTTTGGTCCAAGTGGCTTTTGAATACAACTTCATTTCTTTGAAAAGTTTCATTATTGTTGGGTAAAACTAAAATGGTTTGCCTCAAAAAAGCTTACAGAAATCACACATTTACATGATTAGTGTAATGAAGTCACAAGCTACTTGTTTCATAGAAAAATTGTCACTATCTACACAAAATGTATTACTATTATTATAATTCACTATAGTCAAGCTGCCTTTTTCAAAAATGGGTTTAAAATAAGAAACGTGGATATAAAAAAAGACAAAGAAAATCTAATTTACATACATAAATAGTTTTTTTTTAAATTATTAAAACCATACAATCTGGCAAAATAAAAGGTAACTATATTTTAAATATATTATTATAAATCATTTTTATTAATAAATACATAAATTCTGGCAAAACTGGTTCTCAAATTGCCATTAAAATAAAAGAAAATGAAAAAGAGTCTGCCAAAACTGAAGAAAAAGAAAAAAAATTAACTAAAATATAATTAAAATCCAAAACTGACACTAAAACTGGTGTTAAAATTAACAAACTAAAGTAAAAAAATATATAAGCAAACAAAGAAAATATAATTAAAATACATCATTATAAGTAATTCATTTTATTACTAATTTACTTTTTAAGAAAAAAGCAAAACAAAAACAAAATATATCTAGAACTCTAAGTGTGCTAAAATGGGCAAAATAAAATAAAATAAAAATCCTGCACTTAACTCAGGTTATAATTTGATTGGATGAAGCATTCATGTGAAAGAAAAAAAAATACATGTTATATTTCAAGGTTACTTATTTCTATACATATTTCCTCAAAGTATCGTATTAAAATATCATAAAGAAAAGGTATCAGATGGCAATTCCTTGGTTTTTCAACACAGAAAGTGCTGGTTCTGAATGTAGGTTCTGAGCATATTTGCACACAATGGTATACTGTATAAAGAAAACACACACGCACACGCGTCTGGTTTGCCATCCTTGTGGGGTCTCTCCATAGGTGTAATGGTGTTTCTACTGTACAGACCGAATATTCTATTGCCCTAAACCTACCCCTTACAGGAAACTTTCTGCTTTATTAGATTTTCAAAAAACTTAATTCTGTATGTTTTATAAGCTTGTTTCCCCATGGGGACCTAACAAATGTCCCCACAAGGTCAAAATTACTGGTATTCCTATCTTTGTGGGGAAAATAGGTCCCCACCAGGATATAAAAACAAGTCCACACACACACACAGCTCATCAGTAAGACACGCACACACACACACACAAACACAAACAGTGTGACACTTTAGTTTAGGGACCAATTCTTGCTATTAACTAGTTGCTTATTAGCATGCATATACTGCTTGCATATTGGTTGTTTATTATTACTAACAAAGCTCACATTAATGCCTTATTCTGCCTGACCCTATTTTAGATCCCTTAATCTAACACCATAACTAACTTTACAACTACCTTAGTGTTAGAAATCAGCAACTTAGGAGTTAACTGAGAAAAGTTGCAGTTGATAGTGAGAATTGGTCTCCAAACTAAAGTGTAACCACAAACACAGACCTTTCCCTTTACATTCGTCTGTACATTAAATAACAGGCACATCAGCTTTCCCTACATCTCTTGTTCTCACCTTGATGGACAACTTCCTCCCCCTCCTCTCCTGCACCTGCCGGTTCATCCTCCGGAGACGGAGCAGAGTGACAAGGTCTCCAGGAGAGCGGGACCCCGGCCCAGCTGTGCATCAGCCGTCGCATCCTGCCTCTGATTCTCTGTCTCTGACCCGTGAGAACAGTCCCTCAACCTCTGCGCCTCTCTAATCGACCCTCTGCTCTCCTAAAACAAAGCTAATTGATGACCAAAAACCATTACACCCACGTCAAATCTCTCTGTGCTCCGCAAGAGGGCGCCAACGTGTACGGCAAACACAGGTGGAGGGGAGTTTCAAAGCATGTGAAGGTGGTTGCCATGGAAATAGTGCGGTCGGTCTCAAAAGGGCGGATCTGAGAACAGCAACGCATGCTTTACAGGAGTTGACAGGAAGTGGGTGAGTGAGAGCCACTGGCGAAATATGGGACCAAAACTCCTCTTTCTGAGCAATTCTGTGCATGACAGATTTGAATAAGCAATACAACCAAAGCGCAGGGTAACAATATGCAAAGCAGCACATGAATATTATGAATATGAATGATTCCTCTGCAGGGTGGCTCAGTATATCTGCACTATATGGATTTAGAGGAAAGATGAGCACTCAGACTCATATGACTCAGCAAACGCACTCAGAGCTGTTAATGCACTAGATAGTGTGCGTGTGTGTGTGTGTGTGTCTCATTGACCCTTCCCATCACAGCTGACTGCTGCTAATCTAAACACCTCATTTAAAGGTCAGTTGACCCAGAACGCTTCCTGTATATAACACCAGAACACAATGAACCGCTTCAGTGGAGGGACATCGTCAGAGAGAAAGGGGAGGTAGAGTCATTGTGGGTCGGGCACAATTAAACAGGCCAGTGTTGACTTTGATCAATCAAGCTCTTAATGATGTCGAGATCGCTGCGGCAAATGGATGTGCAGCTGACATTTTAATAGAGGAGGTGTTTTGTAAATCATCAGAGGAGTTGTAGAGCTGATGATGGCCAGAAGAGGGAGACATTTTACCGGGTAAGTTCTCGTGGGTAATGAGACTTCTGTCAAAGTCACCTCAGAAAAATACCCCCCTGAATAGAACTTTCTATTCAGTAAAAATAATCATGAAAAACTACCACAAGTTTCCGGTTTGTAACATGGATAATAAATATTTCTTGAGCAGCAAATCAGAATATTACAATGATTTCTGAAAGGTCATGCGTCACTAAAAAAAATCATCTTTGCCGTCAAAGGGAATTCTAATAAATTTTTTTTATTCAATGTTTTAATCATGTTTTAATTGTTTTATTGTGTTAGTTCGCTGTATTTTAAATTTTTTTTCTTCTTTTTTTACCAAATCAAAACAACCCAACTGCAGTTTGATTGAAGTTAACTAGTTGTTGATCTTTTTTAAAATTGTTAAAAATGGAATTCTGTTTTTGCAAATGAACCTTTCATATATTATATTATTCACTTAACACAAACTTTGGATTACAATGTCTACTTAATAAATATAAATTATATATATATATATATATATATATATATAATAATAATAACATTCATAATAAGAAGAATTTCTTGAGCAGTAAATCAGCATATTAGAATAATTTCCCCAAGGATAATGAAGCCTGAAGCAATAATGCTGAACAGTCAGCTTTGCTATCACAGGAATAAATAATACTTTAAAATATATATGAAAATATTTTTTTTTTTATTTTGAATTATAATAATAATAATAATAGTACAAATAAATCAATAAATAAATATCTTAAAATATTTTATTAATACAGTAGAGTAGGCTATATTAAATGTTATTACTGATTAATTTATATCTAAATCTATTTCTAAGCATAAGCACACTGGTTACTGGAAACATAATGGCCAATGTTCTAATGCTGCTCTAGAGTATATATTATTTATATATAAAGTAAACTAAGCCCTTTATTGTAAATATCCAATATACAATATGGCCCAGTCCAAGTAGGATGGCAGCGGAAACACTGTTTGTATCAGAGACAAGCATTGCCATAATAAAGGAATGATAAACAGGGTCCATCAATCTTCATCAATGTTATTACAGAACACTCGGCTCAGCTATCAGCATATCTGCATTTAATCAGGATCAAGGCCAGCCAGAGGGCAGATGACAGTCTGTGTGTGTGTGTGTGTGTGTGTGTGAGAGAGAGAGGGACAAAGAGAGGCTGCGAGTTCAATACACCCCATGCAGCATCTACGCCGATAAGAGCCCTGACAACATTTGACGACTTCTGCTACACATCACCCAAATGTGCTACTGCTGTTTTATCCCACACACACCTGCTGCTATCCAGCTCCAGCACCTCTTTAAAGGGAAACCACCTTCAGTTGGTGTCCTTGCATAGTGTTTTTCCCATACTAAGGAACCCAATGGGGACCAGCAACTAAAGGACTGAAACTGTAACAGTATTACATACAGTCCCTGACAAAAGTCTTGTCGCTTGTGTACAAATTGACCTCAAGTGCCGCTGAAATATATTTCTAATCAAG
>JAUCMS010000079.1:5865141-5875271 GCA_032357445.1 Enteromius radiatus
ATTAATTTAAAGTCAGGTTAATAGCAGGTGTTTCTACAAAATAGATAAGCGACAAGACTTTTGTCAGGGACTGTACAATAACAAATAAAAAACAAAGTAGACATACATAAATATAACTATATATACTTAAATATAAATAATATTAAAGTAATACTGGTAAGTAATACAGCATAAACTCGTATGGTTGACTGCAGTTTTGACTCAGCAATTGAATGTTTTTGCTTAACATTAATGTTTACTGTAAATCAATAACATCACATCAAGTATTAAGCAGGACTCAGGGCACAAGAATAGGCAAAATAGAACATTAAATAAACACTTTAAAAGCTGTTTTTCATAGGTCTGTATTACACAATTTTTTATTCTAAGCCATTAAATTAAAGAATTTAACCTTAAACAGAATTCACCCCTGAATAAACACTTCACACACAAAAAATAGAAATAAAAAAAGGAGGAAACAAAGATATACTTGAGGTTAACTTGCCCTTCAGCCAAGTCAAAAAGCTTCCTCAAAAGTGGAGGATTCAAGATTGAGAAACCTTTTATGATCCAAATGAGCTAAAATCAAGTACTGTACTCTACAAGGTTTCCTCACTTACATTTTATACCCATAAATACTTCATACTATGGGAGTAAAATGGTTTGCAAACATCATAAGTTACACAAAGCTGACAGACTTGTCTGCACTTCAACAGCAAAGGAGTCCTGGCAAGCAGTAATAACCAACATTGAAATGTGTCACTTGACCGCATTTCTTAAGATGGTTTTGAATTACTTCAGAAAATGTAACACCCAAAATGCAACAGTCTCTAAGCTCTCAGGTTCTTTGGTCAGTGAGACACTATTTCCATAGCCTTAGGGCTGCAGGTAATTGCTAGCTGGCCTCCAGCAAAGTAAATCAGGCCTCCATCGGTTTGTCCCACCTGACTGACAAAAGTCTAAAAGAGCTAGATGACCTCTTTACAGTACAGCAGCTGTCTTGGTGTAAGAAACACAATCATTGCAAATGGTGCATTATGGGTGCAGTCGGCATCTCTCTCACTGGTGTTTCCTTAAAGCCATCAGGCTTTGACAGAGCAAGCCAAGCGGAGAGTAAGACTGGCATTATGCAGTCCTGCCACCCCCTGGGATATGCTGATAAGCACTTCCTGTGCGAGGGGGAAGCGGTTATTTTCAGGGCTGCTATGCACGCCTCTCCCTTCCAACCCCCAGATCTTATTAAGACCCAGCCAGCTCCACGTCAAATGATTTCAGACTTCACAGCGCCTCCTCAAAGTCGGCTATGAATGCATTTAGGATATTTAGACTAGATTAAAAAATGTGTTCATAGAAAATCATCAAAAAAAATCATCATAGAAAGGCCTGAAGGTACAAAACCAAATTGGACCCCACTGACTTTTACTAATTTTTTAAACCATTTACTTTTTGTGTTGCACAGAAGAAAGTAGGTCAATACAGCATTACAATGCCACGAGGTTGAATAAATGATGACGGATTTCATATCTGGGAGCAAACCATTAATACTGAAAGATACATGCACTGTTATAGCCCATCAAATCAATGACATCAGCATGACCTTGTAACCTTTAACTGCATGTAAATATGGAGTACATAGTGATTGATGTCATCAGGTCATCATAAAAAAAACAGAGCTCCAATTCAAA
The DNA here is from genome assembly GCA_032357445.1 of Enteromius radiatus. NCBI lineage: Eukaryota > Metazoa > Chordata > Actinopteri > Cypriniformes > Cyprinidae > Enteromius > Enteromius radiatus. The sequence continues at coordinate 5,866,806 of JAUCMS010000079.1, forward strand.
CAATGATACATCTGAAATATTAGAGACTTACCTAAATGATGCAGAGGCAGCAATGGCAGCAAGAGAAGATAGAGAGAAAGAGAGAAACATTATATTAGTACGCAATCATCATGATATGCATTAACTTTTATAGCTTCCCAGAAAAAAAGATCACAATTAGATCTGTTTAATATCTCAATCAGTAATCCTTTTCTACCAAGTAATCCCATCTACTAAGAACCTGCAAAAGTCAGATTTCTGAAGACTAAATGATCAGAGCTATGTAATCCCCATTTATTTTATATATCTGTTGTCTCATTTATGTCTTTTTATTTCCCCTAAGGAAGAATACTGCAGGCAAATTTGATACTTTAATGAAATATAAACCTATTTGAACCACCCATAAATGTCAACAGGAAATGACATACTATCAAAATATAATCAATAAGCTTTCAGAAAAGCAGCATAATGGTATATAAAGAAGAAAAGACTGGAGTTGCATCTTTACACATTCAGAACGTGTGTGTGACCTCTGAGGTACATTCATATCATCATCATCCCACCGCAAATAATGGGAAACTTTCTGCTGGAATGACTCTAACATCTAATAGCTTTCCATCCCGACGCACAGGACACCCTAAACACCATCTCCAACCCTCCCAAAGGGGAAAAATAGTAACAATTTACATCTTTCAAAATGTTTTTCTACCCCAGCGACTTCAGTGCCCGTGGCTGAAAGGCTAAAGTAAGGAGAGGAGAAAATGGCATATGATTTGACAATCAAATTTGCATCTTTCCAATCTGCATCCACGAGCACCAACAAATCAAATATAGCATGCATGCGGGGAAGAAAATTAGCTCTGGGTCAGTGGGAAAGCACTTCTTGAGCCGCCCATAATGCGGCCCGTTTTAATGACTGCATAACTCATAAAAAACAGCGTGATCGTGGCCTAATGTGACTGAACTGCAGCTTAAGCTTGTTTACTCTGTACACGCTGCAGAAAGGTAAGAGAGGCTCGGCTAAAGATGGAACAGCGGATGACTCAATATTGAGACATGACAGCTGATGTCATCTCTCACCCGCTTAGGCGAGAATGACGCTAATGCTTCAAACTAACTGAGGATAAAAATCTCTTTAATAGCAGCGCAACCTTATTTACATGACATGACAGCTAGTGCTCAAACTCCATATTGCAATCAGTCGGACGCTGGCACATCTCAATCATGGACAGAAATGGGGTGACAGTCTGTTTTGACAATTTTAGTAACAGGATAATTATAAAACACACACACACACATATAACAGTATGTAACACTACACTAAGGGGCTTAACGTTGGTTAATCACATTATTTAAAATGGACTAACAATAAAATATACTTCAAAAGCATTCATTATTGTTAGTTGCTGTTAATATCAACATTTGCTAACATTAAAAATACAAAGTTGTATCTGTTAATGTTTTTTTTAAATGGACATGATGAAACAAAGTAACATAATTGGTAATTATTATTTAATGCAATAACCAATGTCAACTACTTGAACTTTATTGTAAAGTGTTTCAAATAATAAAACAAAACAACAAAATTAATTTTCCCTAATTTTAATTTTCATTTATAGATCTGTTATGGATGTATAAAATCTTTAATGCAAAGTTTTCCTCTAACACACCCTGTGCTGAAAACTAAAATGTGTGTAAAAGGCAAAGCTTTTAAAGAACAACAGCAAGGAGTGTCATTCAGAGAGAGACAACTAAACTACTAAAACCCTTTCAGCTCCATAAACTTCAGAGGCTTTTCTGTTAGTTAAGGTGCAATGAAACAGAGGATGTAATGCAGTATAGTAGGCAGCCAGTAAATCCAGCACTCCTCTCTTAAATGAAAGCCAACAGGCCCTCGATTTCTTTTGAGAAGTACAGTTAGGCAAGGGTAAATGCAGTCCTTGAAAGACTGTTGGGCTGAGCTGTTTTACTTGGTGACAATGTTTAGTTTTTGGTGTCTCATCCGTAGTTGTCATGCTGATGCTTGTTTAATCGCAGAGAGGTATTGTTCTGCTAGTAGAGATGGCTAAGACTCTTTGTCCTTTGGACATGGAGGACTGAATTAATTTTCCCCTTCAGTAAACTCTGGCTTGCTCTTCAGTCTGAGCGATTAATCCAACATGGGTAACTTCTACTGTCCAGGGAAATCAAAAGTTACTGTTGGGGAAAGAAAAAAACAACAACAATTGTCCGACTTATTGCTTCACAGGGCGGTTTACATGGTTGCTGTGCATCATTTGTAAATGCAATGGGGTCTAAAGGTCTGAGATCTATGATTTTATATACACACACATATCAGAGCCAGTGGCAAATTCCAAAAGATCTGACCGAGGTAAGGCTGCTCTCAGCGGGTTTTTGAGCACTGAACTGGTGCCCTGGAGCTAACAAAGCAAATTCTCAAATAGACTCAAAAAGAAATCTATATATTAGAAGTACTGACAACACATTTTCTGACAAAAACAGCATTATTAATAACATTTTAATAGATTTAGGCATCTGCCATGACACTCGCAAAATCGCAAACCTAGTGAAAAACGTTCTGATGTCACTAGTATACCGCACTCCTATCAGCCAATCAGATTCAAGAACCAGAAAGAACTGTTGTATAAATATAAAGCTATAGCATACAGCTATATGATACATGAAAAGATGTTTGTCATGAAGTTGCATGATATCAAACAGAGTTTCAAAAAAATTATGAATGTGTCTAATATGAATGTGATCAGGACCTAAAACGGCAGTAACATTATGATCCAGAATCTTCTGTTTTCTTTTGCAGGGGCAGTAAAGTGTCCACCGGATGCCCAATTTAAAATCTTGCCTGAAAGAGTAGGTTCACCTACAGTATATGAATACTGTGAATTTGCACATAATACTCACACTGCTGTACCATATTTTGGCTGTATCTTAGGAAAGTATGCAATTTCGGATGCAGCCTCAATGTACAAGGACCTCTAGACCATCAATGCAAAGTCGCAATTTCCCCGGAGACACAAACACAACTTTAGCTAAAGTGAATGACAACTGTGATGCAAATCTACAAACAACTGCTTGTGCGTGACATATTAGCTTGCTCTTGTGTGTGTGTGAGTGTGCGTGTACAAGGGAGGGATGGAGAGAACACAGACGAGCCCTCTGGCTTTGCGATGTGGCTGCGCATCTCAATGAATAGAAGAGAGAAAAGCTCTCCAGTTCCTCTGCTGGCATGTTAACCAGACTACAGTGAGGGAGAGAGGGAACGAGAACGTGCTAGCCGCTCACTATAGAACCCGACCGATCTCAGGAGAGATGCCGGGGGGCTAGACGTTAATTAAATCTGATCCTCTGCTTGCACTTGAGCCACGGGAGCCACGACTGCAATCATGTGCATCCATATTACAGCATCGACAGCCAGTTTCAGAGGAAATGCACGACTGAACACAAGACAACTCCTAGAGCAAATATTGCAGACCATATGCTAAATTGGAACAATAGGGGATCTTGCATCCAGAATGAAATGTGTTTAACACTTTAGGAGTGAAGACTTATTCTGCCAAAGTATCACCTTTTAGAACAGGGAGAGACATTCTGACTGACATGTAGTGCAGCCAATCACAAATCAACGTGTTTTGTGCACGTGCATCTATTTTACACAAATTTAGTTTGCTTCAAACAAATCTCAGAAATGTTTAGAAATATTTGATGTCACTAATGTTTGACAAACATTAGAGAAGCATTTTTCAATCCAGTAATTATTTAAAACATTGCTATATAAACGTAGCATCTTGTAAGTCTTTCCTTTTTCAAGGCATACACTCTTAATAAAATTAGGCTGTTGCTTCATGAAGAACCTTTCATATTCATGTAAAATTTCCACTGCAAAAAAGGTTGTTCATGGTGGAAAAGATCTTTGGATTATTAAAATATTGCTCACACTTTAACTCACAAGTTTAAAAAATGGTTATTTTAAGAACATTGCACTGAAATGTTCTTTGGGGAAACCAAAATGCTTTTTATGGCATCACTGTGAGAACTTATTTATATATAACAGACATAATGCAAAAGCAAATCAAAAACCAAGCACAATGCAGTATTGCCATACGGTACTGACAATTTTCAAAAAGTTTAAATGTTCAAAGTTTTAGATTCAGGCTTAAATTTGAAATTATTGGCTGGATTACTGCATGTAAATAACTACTGTATGCTTCCAGTGCACATCTAATCTACAGAACACACTTTAGGGTTTTTATAAGAAAATACAGCACAAATGCAGGGAAAGGTGAAATGCATGATGGTAATAGCACATTCCCTCCTCTTCTCAGCTGAATCAAGGCCAACATCAAAGGGCCAGCAGGGTCTCTCTACTCCCAGTGGCAAGCTTTTACATAATAAATGACCACTGAATGATCTCAGCATACACTTGATTTCTGCACAAATTTCTTTCTAAATGTAACACTGAGCTGTTCATACTGAAATACAAGTCATACTGTGATCTACCACATATAAAAAAAAATATTATGGAAGTTAAAGTGATCCAAATATAGTTTAACCAACATATGGGAGAAAACATTAAAATTAACAGACATTTCACTCAATATTTTATCAAATAAGTAGTTTCAAATATGCTTTTATGTGCTTTGCTTTTCGTATCATTACAAAACATCATCCCCTAGTGGTCTCAAACTTCAACCCACTTTTGGAAAATATCTATATTTGCACACAACAAAACCATGAATGGCTACATGCATGATTTGCCAACATAAAAGTCTTCTAACAGCATATAAGGCATGGTCTGACATACTCTTCACATCATGTGTGACACAAAACTTAAGCTGTGCTAAAACAAGGATTTGACCTACATTTAGACACTTGCTGTAGGTCAAAGGTGTAAACTTGGGTCAGGAGGGACCACACATAGCATAGCTATAGCTGAGACAGTTTTTGACGGCTGTTGCCATTTTAGACTTAACAACTCAAGCTAAGGTCATTGTAACCCTGGAGACACACAACCTTTTCTCACTGCCACTTCACCAGTATGTGTCCTAAAACATTAGGAAATAATAAATAATGCAAAATTAAGGTCACTACATCAGAAATTGAATTGACATAGAAGTCTAATTATGATAAGCAACTTGATACAAAGCAATGCAATTAAACCCAGGCCAGCAGATAACATCTGAGCTCAATAACTATGCAGCTCTTCTAACATCCTCCAGATATCCCTACCGCAATTGCAATAAACCAATAAATATTCAAAGCATATTTGAACCCAGTGTTAACAACAAGCCTAACACCATTACAAAGATGTTCTTTACACATTTAGATCATGACAAACAAGGTCTTTGAAGTATCAAGTGTTGTGGCTTGGCACTTCTGAAGGCGTATGGCACAAAGTCCACAATTCCAGCTGACGCCGGAGGCCACGTATCTGGCTGGGGGTCTAACATTATCATGCCACTGATTCATCAGGGCTTCCTACGGGCTTCCAGAGTCTGTAATCTAAGGAGCACTCAAAGATTGAGCAGATGTACAGTAGCAAACATAGCAGCTTTATTATTAAAAACCCACTGGGAGAATGAGACGGGAAGAGAAATAGCTAGGGGATGATGGTCACCAAAGATGCGAGAGATGCAGGAACAAAAAGGAGAAGATGAAAGATGAGTAACACCTGGTGGTAAACGTGCACATGCTTTATCATTATCCTCAGAAAACAAGGGCTCATTCAAGAGCTAGTAAGTGAGATTAGCACTTGGCTCTTTGTAAAATCTGTATTTACACAACCTGTTGAACGCGCACAGCTTGGAGGGTTTCAAGTGTCTGTTGACAACTGATGTTATAAATACATAAAAAAGGGAAGTCAGCTCTAAACGGAGCACAGCTATGACACAAACCAAGGGCTAACTGCAATTCTCATTAGAAGAACAAGCTAACTATGTTTTTTATTGCTTTCAATTGATTCATTCAAGTATAGCAAGTACAAAAGGCCACAAAACATGTTCAGTAATCACAGATGTCTAACTATCTGGCAGATCTGCTTAAAAGGTTATAACAGCATTGCTATTGCTTAAGGATATCATCAAACTTGTGTGTGTACTGTAGCTTGCCCTGCACTCCTCCTCGCCTCTTCTCACCCTGTCTTTTCTGGGTCCTTGTTAAAAACGCACATGCATCCTCTATTTACAGCCTTGAAAATTACATACTGCACAGTGAAAAAGGACAGCTGTCCTCTAAAATTGCAAACATACACTTGCACACACAAAATCACATGCCTTTCATGAAAATAGCTCACACTGTTGTGACAGACTAAGCAGCTGAGACGCAGCATTCTCATTAACATTTCACGGCTGGCAGCTAAAATGTTAATTTTTAAAATCACTACATCACGAGAGAAACAAGAGAGAAGTGTCACAAGAATCGTTGACATAAGTTAATGTTTCTCAAGGAGACTGACAGTATCGTTCTGAGTAAGAAATATGCATTAGACAGCAATTATTTTTTTGACTCTTCTTTACAACAATTGGATAATCAAAACAATTGGACTTTTAGTTACCGTGTTAACTTATTAGCCTACTAAGTTGAGATTCCATTGTGCATTCCCTGCCCAGCATGCTAATCAACTACTATTCTGGGGTGTTTGCCAAAAGCATTGTTAGCAAGCTAAGATTGCAAATTCTGTCATTATCAACACCGTTTCTCTTAAAACCAGTTCTAATGGAACCATGCATCACAAAGTTTAAACTACAGCTCTCAAATTGTGGCTAGAAACATAGTTTCTTGTTAGTATGACGCAGACTTTAATCATACTCTGGATCATGAAAATAAGTACGCTAACTTGTAGTACAATTTATATCTGTCATTCTATTCATATTATTACCAATCTATTACTTTCAGTTTAAGAATGAAAGCACTATTTTGAAAAGGGTGCAAATGTATACCACCCAATGCCATCTCACAACCAATTTGTGCGTATTTTACGAGGTGGCTAACTCAATTAATATGAATTTGTATGACTGTGAGGGGTAGGTTTAAGTGCGGAGTTATAGGTGGTTGTTTGAACAAATTACTACAAATTGGCCACCTCCTAAAATATGCAAGATTTTTCACATAACATACAAATTGGTACAAATTATACACATAGTAAAATATATGTATCAAGTGTGAATTGCCATGAGATTGGGTTGGAACCCTAGAACATGACATAAGGAGGAATCTGTACTTCTATCAATCAAAACAATGGAGAACCATCTCAAATCAAGTAGTTATTACAGCACTACCTGTGTGACTATGTCTACATTGTTGACCCAACATGGTTGGAATGGCAGATGTTTCATTAATGGTTTTGGGAAGCAGTTGAGACTAACTAGCTAACTGCACTATGGTAGTTAGGTTTCAAGAGGTCGTTGTACATGAAATGATCCTCAAAAGCAAGTTCTCTCAGTATTTTGAATTAGTTTTAAAATTCAGTAAATAACAGAAAAATCTCTGGTTAATGCCACAATTATAATCCGTTGTCAACACTTCAAGTGCCCAGCGGTGCTATGGTTTTAACACAAAACTACAACTAGCATCTAAGCACTCTTAAAATCAACTGCAGTGCTGGTGTGGAGGCCATTCTAAAACCCACGCACACCTAGATTTATTCATTACCCTCTTTCAAGCCAAGTCAAGAGTTTATTTTTCTCGGAGTCACAGCCTGCAACATTTCCGCTGAATTCACACACACAAAAAAGTTAGTGAGTAGGCTCAAACTGTGTCCACATGTTTACTGTACAGCAGTGAGTGAATAAGTATCTTTTCAGCAGCCTAACCTGTGGCAAGTGGAGGGCCCTTATACCGCTTCAGCCACACACAGAGATGCAGCAAGCCCACTTAACAGCCTCTGTTGTTTAGAGAGGCAAGGATTCTCCCCAGCGCCTGAGGGGGTGGTAACAACCTCAAACTTTTTTGTTCCATTCCCTCGCTGTGGACAGACCCCGTAATGGTCTCCGACAGGCAGTTAAAGGGCAGCTGTGACAATGACTCTGAGCTCTTATCAATAGCCGCCCTCACGTCCTCGTGTCTGTGTACAACCTAGCATAATTACAGACGTGGGCCTGCTGCTACCAAGAGCTGTGCAGACAGAGATAATAGGGGAGAAGAGTTGTTTACCGTGCAAATAGTAAGAGCTAGAGAGAAAGGAGGAGAAAGAGACAGAAAACTGCTACAGAGCAGCACAGCGGTTATCAATGAGGTGAACAGGGAAACTAAACAAGCCAGTGCTTTAGGCGCTGCAGGCTTATCCAGGAGGACTGGGGATCCGATTTAAATTATTCCAAGGCTTTTAATTTTATTTAGATTTTGTTTTGACGTCAGCTACTTTGGAAACATTTCATTAAAAATGTCACAGTTCAGTTATAATATAATCACCTGATCACTAAAGTGAATAACATGCATTCAAAATGCAGAAGACTTGTCTTATATATATATATA
>JAUCMS010000079.1:5875371-5891362 GCA_032357445.1 Enteromius radiatus
TGTACCTTAACTGAGTTCCGGAGGCAGTTTATAACTTTCGGGAAGTGGAGTTTGATCGGGAGATTATACCATTACGCTGCATTATTAACGTCTGCAGTCAAGTGCTCTCATGTTCGCTCAGTTTACGTAGATCTGTTAGCTCGGTAATTTAGACAATAGGCTGTTGACAGAGTAACGTTAACGTTCGGTTAAAGATTGTGTAGTTTTGTCGAAGTAATGGCTGTTATGTTATTTTCTTTTCAATGACGTGTCTTGTTATATGTTTATTCATTGCTGGATTTATGAAAAAAAAAAACAATATCCATAATTATTATAATGGATATAATTAAAGAATACTTAAACTATAACGTAAACGATTTTTACACCTATTTTGAATTTTACTAGAATACAAATACTTTTCCCCCCTCAACAAATACAAATACAGATACAAATACCAATTGCTTTGCTCAACTCTAATACACACACACACACACACATATATATATATATATATATATCTTAAATATAATATTAACAAATAGAACAGCAGATGTATAGATAGAAAGATACAATAAGTACTCAATGAAGTGACGACCGACAGACCAATTCAAAGCACAGAGACAACAACTGAACACGGAGGCCTGAGTGGGAGTTTAAAGACTGCCAAAAACTGACTGAAGACCGAGGGAAAAAGGAACAAGGAGGAAGGAGTCTAAGAAGGCAAGCGGGGCTTGATGTTCCTGCACTGAGAAAATGGCTGGAGGTGAAGAGCGTTTTTGAGGAGCGAGTGACGGGTTGTTCTTTGACAGCTCCGCACCAGCCCTGGTGAAAAACGAGAATGGCAAGAACAGCAGTGGCAGAGACGTGATAAAAATATCAAGGTACATTAAAAATCAGACTGAAGAGGGAAAGGCTGGCTTCTCCAAGCTGGATTCAGTCTTTCAATACCTTTAAAGCTCCTTATTCAATTCTTACACTGTATTCTTAACAATGCAAATAAATTAATAATAATTTTAGTACTGACAACATCATATTTATGTTAACTATATAAAATATTGCATACATAATATATTGTTGCATTTATAATCCAAACTATGATTTTTAATGTTTTAATAATGGCTCTTTTGTGAAAAATAGTATTTTGATAATTATCATAAATTCATCTTTTGAGACGTCGCTACAGGTTCTTAATTACTTTAAAAAAGCCATTTGTCACACCACAGGATTTAAAATGAGCAAGAAGAAAAGTTGATTAAGTATGCTGAAAAACACTTTACCTTGTTCAGTACATTTAATTTAAAATCTTGTGGATATGTTAAAAAAAAGGTTATTAACTACTCCCCTGTATTTCTGTGAAAAGATAGATCAGAAAAATGTGGGTGGCAGACACTTCCGATCAGGCATTAAACAAAGCTAGTTTGGGACTGAATCTCGCACGTCACCGGAAAGCTCTGAGAAGCAACAGAGGGGAAGGAGAAATGGCAGTCTAAATCAAATGGCTCTAAAATAAGAAAACCTCTAACGCTTTTTTAATGAAAAACATCTGTCTTTGCCTTGACAGAGTTTCTGGTTCAATCTGCAGCTATCCAGCAGGTTATCAGTGAAAGTTCAAGGCTGGAGAGAGTTAAGAGAAGCGATGACCTGATGTTGCTTAGAATCAGGAGAAGAAAAAAGTAAGCCATCAAAACGCAGGCTTTAGTTATGGTTCATTTTAGACAACTCTCCTCTTACAATCAGACAAGTGCAATGTGTCCTCATCTATGATACAAGCGGCAAATCACCATCACACCTGTTCTGATTGCCTTTTTTTCAGAGATGTTAGACTGGATCATCTTTTATATTCCATCTTTCAGTCAACCAAGCCAAGACAATGGACTAACCGATCATCCATCCATCTGCAGACAAACAGTACACTAATAAACAGCAATGCATACACCTTTAGAAAACAAAACAAACCCCTCAGGATGCAGACTGTCTCCTGTATTGAAGAAAACCTTGTATCTCCACAGTATCTCTACAGACTGTACACATGCAATTCGCAGGTACTAAACTGCAAAAAAATAAACTTCAGAAAGACAAGTCAAAAATAAATAAGTAACAAGCAAAATAATCTTGCATTAGGGTAAGTAAAATAATGAAATATGATTATTTGGCTTACCCTATTTGCAGATTTTGCTTTTTCTAAGTAAAAACAAGACTATAAGTTTCACTTGATTTAAGAATTTCTAGATATTTTGTCTGGAAACAAGACTAGAGCTAGAAAAGCATTTTTTTTTTTGCAGTATAACCCTCTTCACAGAGGCCCAAAACAAGCACATGGTTAACAGAGAAGTCTGAAGTAATGGTGACCTCTAAAAATCACATATATATGTGTGCTGTACAACCAGTCCTAAAATCACTGAGCATTGGTAAGAGGCTTTGAAAGGCCCGTCTGTCAATAAGCCAGCAGCTATGCTGTCAAATGACTCATGTAATATGGGGAGAGAGGTAGCAGCCACAAGCACAAATGGAATCTAATGTAAAAGGTTTAGGCCTCAGGTAAGCAATGAATTCTTAAAATAGGCTTGTTTCTGTGTTCGGCTTTTGAAACAGGAAGTGTAGGACGGGAGAATGTGACTCTAGATTAATGTCCTGTCTCCAATTTCTCTATTCTGGTGCAGTGCTGCATTACAATCCACAGGTTATTGTGAGCAGTGGAAGGTGTGCATGTATGAGAGGGAAAAAGTGAGACAATGAAAAACAAATGAATGTCAACGAGTGAGAGAAAGTGTGTGCGGCCGTTTGAGTGCGTGACTGGACTCTACACAACCTGATGATGTCCATGACCCAAGAGCTGCCCATGAAGCTAAATTATCAATGAGTCTCTCCGATTAATATCACAGCCGAGTGCACTGACCTTTAATCTGCCTCTACAGCGAATGCTGTGCTTTGCCGTCCCTCGTGCCATTACATCACCTCCATGGAGTGCCTGCTTTTCATTTTTTACACTGCTATCTACCAATCATCCTGCACTAGCTTCAGAATTGTAAGCTAGTATTGTTTTTCAAACAACACACTTGTGAAAAACACATCATGAAAAATATGTCAAGAAAAATATATCATGCACATTATTTGTATCATAAAAAGTGCTATATAGATAAACTTGAATTTAATCCATCCCACAAAAGCATGACTAAGCATGACAATGAAGATGTGTAAAACACTACATAAGTTTATATTATATTATATTACAAAAGTTGAGTAAAGGAGTAAAATGGTGTACACTTTGCTGTGATTTATAACTTTTTACTTTACAATAAAGTGCATTATATTTATATAATAAAGTTTTTGGTTACATAATATATGTGTGCACTGTTTATATTTATTATGTATATATTAATACAAACATATATACATATATGTAATAACAAATATGTTTGTATGTTAAATATATTTCTATATAAGAATATAAATATATAAATGTACATACAGTACATATACATTTTTCCACAGTATATACTGTGTGTGTGTGCGTGCGTGTGTGTACATACACACACACACACACACACACAATAAATATACAAAGTACACACTCATAGACAAACAAAAACCTTTATTTTGGATGCATATAATATAGCATAATATAATATATAATTGCCTAAGTACAGTTAAGAGTGTATTTGTATAGTGCTTTTAAACTATTAAATCTTGCTGCAACCTACAGTATTGCTGCTTTTTTCTTTATTGGAATATGGCAAAGTTTTATTAACTTGGCTTATTAAACTATATGTAACATCATGTAGCACAGCAGCTTGTACTGTAACTGAATGCTTCCTAAAAGTCAGATCCTGTCCAGTTGCTTGAACACAGGACTTTCAGAAGTTTGTAACGTGCTGTCTGTTGTTAAAAATATTAGGCCTGGCTGCAGATGGGGGGACCGAGGGGAGCCCATTAAGATGAAATAACCCAATGTTGTTTTTTCCCTGGCTCAATCAGTCGCTTCTTTCCTTCTATCGCTCTCATCACTTCATGCTCCCCGTCTCTTTCAGACCTCATTTCCTTCATGTCAGTCTTTCACAGAGCTTATCCTGTCCTTTCATCCCCTGTCTGTGAATCTCTTTCTGAGCGTAAAGTGTGTGCTGGAATGTCTGTGGGTGGTTAGCACGACTTGTTATTAATTTGCTCGAGAAACCGGAGTCTTTATTCAATGCATAAATATGCGATACACATTGCTTGTTGGGAACTGGAGAGCTGCCGCCGTGTTAAAAGATCATAGTGTGAACTTTTTTTAAACCTTCATCTTATGCTCTCCACAGAAGAAGAAAGAAACTCATAAAAGCTCGGAACAATATGACATGCAAAGTGAATGTTTTTCACTGAAAACAATTTCAGCATTCAAGTAGACTTAAGCACTTCCTGAAAACATTTCCCATAGTGCTGCCGAGAAATATCAAGCAGTTTAAAAAAAACAAAAAACAAAACTGGGTGGTCAATTATTTTACACCTACAGTATTTCAAAAACAAGTCACAAATAGAAACAAAAAAGTATTTGCATTTTCAGGAATGTTCCGGTGAATGTAATGAGCTTCCGGGAACAAACCTTCAAAAGATAAATCACACAACTGCATGCAGCAGTCTCACAAACCTCTTAAAGAATTATGGCTAGTTCACCAAAATATTCAAATCAGCATCATTTACTCATTCCAAAACCTGTATGACTTACTTTATTCAAATGATGATATTCTGACATGTTAAGTTTGGACCTCATTGACTTTTACTGTCTTTTTACTGACAAAGTTTGTAACACTATTCAAAATACCTTTTGTGTTCTGCATAATAGAAATGCATAGAGGTTTTAGGGTGAGTAAATGATGTCAGTTTTAATTTTTCGGTGAACTGTACCTTTAATTCTCCTCACCCTGTAAAGCTCCAGCCTCACTATGGAGGCGCAGTATGAAGCACTTCCCTCACAAAGGCTCCACAGAGGGCTGCTGACTCACACCTTTTGTGTGGGCTGATTGAAGTCATCCAGGTATGTAGGAAACGCACTACAAATTGGCTTTGCTTCAGAAAGGCCCTGATGCTTTTTTCCATCTTAAACCCTTTATTTGGCCTGGATGAGAAGTTTAAAGTCACGTCGTACGAGAGTACTGTAAAAAGCCACAACACACACTAACTTTATCACACCAAAACATACACCGCCTTAATAAAACATTTTTTTGTAGGACAAACATAAAACAAAAACAAAACAGAGAGCACATATCAACAAACAATTTCCAACCCTTTCATTTCCCGTCTCCTTTTTATGAGACCCACATTTTTGAACTACTGAAGTCAGGGTAAAAACAAAAAATAAAAAAATCACAAAGGTGTCTAGAGCGTTTTTTCTGAACGCCTCAACAAATTCCATTTAATACCCAAATGCATACGAGGGTTTCAAGCATGGCCAAAGTCATAGTAATTATCTTTTTTCCCTGCCATTGCCTCTCCATCCAATTGAATTATTATAATAATGAGGTGGAATTGGAAACGCTTGATGATTGTCGGCGCTCTGCATTTCCTATTCCCATTTCATTTATTTATTTTTTTGCCAGCTTTGATGTTCTGAAATTAATTATTTCCATTACCCTGACTTAGATTTGGTAAAATTTTGTTCTAAAAATAAAAAAGCATTTCTTTATTTAAATATATAAAAAAAAAAATAATTATTTGCTTTGTATGATTTGCTTTGTATTAAAAATGTCTTTAGAAAAAGTAACAAAAATAAATCCACGTTGTATTTCATAAATCCAATTGTAAGTCTCTTCGTATTTGATACAAGTATAACATAACAAGAACCAATAATAGGTGAGAGACAAGCTTGAGTTTCGAAGGATTTCTAAGGATGGTTTTTAGGGAGTATTTCACAACTCCCACTGCGATATCACTGTGGGACAGGGTCATGGTGTGAAAATATTATTAGTGTGAAGATGCTGAAAGTTTAAAGTAAAGCAGACGAGAACGGTCATACATTCTGACTGAATTGACCTCCTTCTACCTGCCACAGACTCCTCAAGCCACAAAATGTGGAAAATGCAGATGCACCATTTACTAAAACCCAATTACCAGACACATTTAGTCAACAGAGCATTTGTCAACTTCATGTTTGCTTATAAATATGTATGAAATCAGTGAATCACAAGAGAGCAGGGATGCTAATGGTTTCGTCCGATCCTTTGCTTCACATGCTTAAGACCTCCCTTCAAGGGTAGCCCACGCAGTTTGTTGGAACATTAGCCTTTATTAGCACAAATGGGTTGATTTGACAGCCAAGTCTGTAGCATGATTTGGCTAACCTTCATGCTTTAAAAGCACGTCTCATTTTCTTCCAAAAGAGAATCATTACTCTCTCCGGCTTTGAAGTGGGCTAATTAAAAACAATTGTGTGTGGCGTAATCTGGTATAATTTGAAAAGGTAAAGTCTTTTGGCAGTAGTAGTCAGAAGTTGGAATTTAGAGAGGTATCTCAGACAAGAGGCATACCTTAATATAGTTGGGAACTTCACTTTGTAACTTGGTGCTGTACTACTCGCACAATGTGTATGTGTGCAATATACATCTTAAAATGCCTTTTGTATGCAGTGTATCCAGATAAGAATCTGTTAGTGCCTTAACTGAGAAATGTATTGCATTGCATTTAGTTGAGAACTTTAAAATTAAAATTGAGTAGTACATATATTTGTCGTTTGAAAAAAAATATTCACATTGGATCCTCTGACCTTTGCACTTTATGCACAGCAAATTTGACAAGTTTGAGGCACTGCTCTGTTTTTAACTCCGGATACTTTTCTCAAAAGAAAACATTCACCTTAGAGTTC
The DNA here is from genome assembly GCA_032357445.1 of Enteromius radiatus. Taxonomy (NCBI): domain Eukaryota; kingdom Metazoa; phylum Chordata; class Actinopteri; order Cypriniformes; family Cyprinidae; genus Enteromius; species Enteromius radiatus. Next base: position 5,882,186 of record JAUCMS010000079.1, read on the forward strand.
AGCTGCCAATCAGTTCATTTCAGTTTTAAATTGGTATGGTGCACCTTAAAAGGTGAGGAAAACCACAAGAGTTTACAAGATTGTTCACACACACACAAAAAAGAATATTCTGTCATCAATGACCATGAAACTACCACGATCAAGGCTCAGAAAGGTAGTAAGAACATTGTTAAAATAATGAGATGTGAGATCAGTGATTGACCAGCATGTTATGAAGCAAAGACGACCCTTTTATGCGCAAAGAAAACAAAAATACTCCTATAAATACATGGCAAAGACACTGAAGAGAAGAAATTGCTGAATAAAGTTATTTGTTTTCTTTGCACACAAAAAGTATTCTCATAGCTTGATAAAATTACGGTTCAATCACTGCTGTCACATGGACTATTTTTATGATGTCCTTACTACCTTTTCGGACATTGAATGTGTCAAGGTCAGAAAGCTCTCGGATGTCATCCAAAATATCTTAATTTGTGCTCCGAAGATGAATGAAGGCTGGTTTGAAGGCGAGTAATTACTGACAGAACTATCCCTTTAAAGTACTAACAAGTAGCAATAAACAGATGTCATCCATTGTAGCCCAGACCTAGTGATAGTGAAGTAACAGATCAAAACGAGTCGTGAGCATCAGAGTTCATTCAGGAGCAGTGATAGTAATTACAGATGGCTCTGGCAGTCGCTTAGAAATAAGAGAGAAGGAAGACTCAATGTGAATTGATTTAGAAACCGTGAGTTTCTCTGGAGGGGTAGATGGGCTCTCAGAAGACCAAACACAGAGCGAGGAGATAAGAAAGCAAAATGAGGCCACTGCCTGAGGGTCTCGGAAATCTACTGGGACAGCGAAGAGAAGAAAAGAGGGGGCAGAAGAGAAGAGAGTGGCTTTCTGGTACAGCAGTCTACAGGCAGTAAAACACTCTGTGAGGGAATGCATGGATACTTTTAATCAATGTTTGATAGAACGGACCATCTGAGTGCAAATTGCACAGTGATTGCACAGTCAGAGCAATGAATTCACTAAGACAGAGACAGAGGAGGGATTTATAAGTATGTGTATTTTTACAAATCAAAAACTAATTTGAACATCTCAAAAAACTGGTTCACCAGTCATCAAGGTCGAAGTAATTCCTTTTTTTGTGTAGTTGCGTTTTATACCTAATTTAAAAGAGTGAGATGAACAGCTTGTCATTGTTCATCTGGCATGAATTTCAGAAACAATATTCCTCTCCATCCACTTTATACTGTTTCTCCTTGTTCTCATCTATTCCCTAAGATGACCTGGTAGATATCAAACCAAATTTGAAAGCATGCCAAACTGACAAATCACATTTTTAAAAGTTATTGTTTTTGACTAAATAATTTGCCTTAATAATTGTAATTCAAATCCACGGCTAAGCCTTTGTCTTGTAAAGTCTCTATAGACTCAAAAACGCTGAGAACATAAAGATGAGATGACAAGCCCCGTAACACTATGCATTACATTTCTCAAAGGCGCAGGTTTCTTTTTGACAGTCTGGAGGAGTAGTGAAGGTTCAGAGTATTACATCTGAAAGAGAATGCAATATACTGTCTTGTGAAGCAAACAATTGTGAAAAAAACATCTCTGATCAGGGCTCTGAGGTAATGCTAAGTGCAAAGACTGCTCCAAAACACTCTTTGGGGCCTTTTAAATAAAAATGAATTCGCTGTAAACAACGCGTAACTCTCAGATGCATCTGATACATTTTAGTCTGAAAGTGCAGCCCATATCAGCTAGACTTTGTTTCACTTGATCTGGCAATATTGGCTCGCTGCTTCGGGTTAAGTTTAAGAATAATGCCAGAAAAACTGATTTAAAATCAGCAGTTACAGGCAATGTGAGGCGCTGCTTGCAGGTGAATGCATTTGACCAGGCTTTAACTAGAGCTCCGTCCTTGACTCGACTGTCCTTGAAACCTCAGTGTGACTGACCAGGCATTTAACACCATGACGTGCGTCTCCTTTGCAAATCAATGGAAGGAATTTACAATGTGCGTGCACTGCTGCAAGGACGTGGTTGAGACTTCATTCACAATCCCATATGCACCTTCCCGTTTGTGTTCGGTCAGCAGGAAAATGTCCTTTTACGACACTAATGATAATTAATGAAAAGATTTAATGGCTGTCTGCGATAATTAACTTTGGTGTGGAAATTAACAATTAACTTCCTGCTCCGTGCCCCTGGCGTGCGCCGCCAAATGCCACGGTCTTTAAACCCACCGAATGGGGCTTGTATTGTTAACCTTAACTATGAAGACTATCACAAAAAAAAATTACAAATACTCCACAATTATCACAAAAGTTGGTGGTCAGGGGCAAATGAAGGTTTTGAAGTGGCTTGACACTGAAGAGCGTGTAGATTTGTAAGACCACAGGGAAAACACGCCACATTAATCTGGATCGCCTGTGGGTATTTTCACATGTCCACTTAAATGACAAACAGGTTTTCTCATTCTAGCTCCAAAACCCTCAGGTTCTGTCAAGTCAATGCGCATCCTTCTGCATCAACACTTAGCATGAATCTCAAACAAGGAGGTTAGAGCGCTGTAGGTCACAAACACAGCCAGAAAACACAATCTGACAGCAGCATAAAGTGAGGGTACTAGTTCTACTCCAGACCTACTGTAGTAACATCTTTCAGCTGTACAGCATGCCAGTCTGTGCCAGCTTGCCTGCATAGCAAACATGCTCAGTAACTCTCCGTCGCCGCAATGCATCTCCAAATGCTAAGCAAAGAAATGATTGATTCTGACTTGAGGCGTTCAATAATGCTACGCAATTAATCTCCCTCCCTTACAGCAATCACTACCTGCTTACGACAAGTGTATGAGGTAGAGGCAGACTGGGCAGGAAGCATTGGCCCAAGAAATACTGTTGATCTGGCAGCCAATGTCACATATCTCCTGCAGAAATAACAGAGATCATTAAGACTCATTTTCCTGTATGCCATCAAAAAAGTTTCAGTCAACAATGAACACTGAGAAAAGGCAAATAGCATACAGAGTAAGTAGAAAAGCAAACTAGCCTATAATAGGGGAAGACAATTTTCCCAAAACACAGCCGCCATCCATCAAGACCAGTTTATGACACAGAAAAGAGGACATTATTCCCAAATCTCACTCGTATAGAGACCATGCTGTGGTCAATTTGTCTTGATCTGCACATGTACTCACACACTGCACACATATACGCCTATGCTGTGAAAGTACAATGTGGCGATTTGCAGTCTGGCAGATTGGAACAATATTCATACTGCAGACAAGTCAGTTATAAACAGTTATGCATATTTATTTCACACCTCACTTGAATTTCTAATTACAGGAGATCAACCAGGTGACCATGTCAAAGGTTCACAGCATAAAAGCATAATGTTGTAAGAACAGGATCCCACATGATGCGGCTAAGAGTCGCTGCCAGTCTGGTTGGGTGGGCTCATTTTCTGGCAGTCATTAATTTCTCTTCCCGCAGTTGAGAGAGTTTCGCCACTCAACTTATCAATCAGCAGAGAAATACGGTAATGACCTAGTGGAAAGGCAATCAACCATACATGTTCAGAGAGAGAGAGAGAGAAGGAGATAAACTTGGTAAATACATTGTGAGCTTTCCTATAATAAAGCAATAGTTTGTAACTGCCACATTGTAAGTGGGCACGTCAATAATAGACTGCTGTTTAATGTGTTTTGTTTGTTAATTTGTTCATTCTGAAAGCCATACATGATGAGGATAGTGCAGAACAGAATTTGAGTACTGGAAGTGCTTAAGAATCACTAAAACTACAGATAAATAATGCATGATAAGATCCAAACCCATTTAAAATATAGCAAGTCATAAGTTCAATTGAGAATTTAGAAATTTGTATCATATCCCCTCAATAACCAAGGTCAGTGGGACATTTATCTGCAACTTTCAATGTCAAATAATAGTGCCACCATTAGGACAATTCCACTGGTGTGACCTGGAAAAAAATGCCTTGATTATGGCTTAATGGTGATGGCTTATGGATCACTTGTTGTGGGACTGAGCAAACAACCTTCTCACTGCCTCGAGTTTCAACCACTGTATTATATTCTATTTCTCGTTTAAAAACATAATATTTATAACAGTTCTAAAGATTTTACACTTGCTTTTTACCATTCCTGGGGGATTAGAGATCCTTTCACATTCCAATAACAGTATTAGACAATTAGAGACTGAAAAACATCCCATCTGAAACCATGGCACAAAGATGTCAATGTATTCAGAGCTTCTAAGTGCATTCTGGGTATTGTAGTCCTGCCAGCTTTGTGTATTCAGAAAGTGGCTCGTATTGAATTGCATTATGATTCATCCACCCAGGATTCAGGCTTTCATCTGCAGAACATAATTACTCTGTAAACTTGTCTCCCTGGATTCATAGTCGATATGAAATACGTACAGGCTGTCACATTTAAAAGCTCCACCATAAATACACACTTTGCAGCCATTAACCCTTTACCTATCCAGTTCCGACCTCCATTCCTCCTCTGCAAAATCATTTTTTTGAAAACTAGGATGTATGTAGGGGCACTGTGGTATTAAAAGGAATATAAGTTATTACACACACACACACACACACACACAGAGTCCTGTTATAAAACTCACACTATTAAATAAAGAGCAGTGACGCTTCTAATTCCAATCAATTGCCATCTCATTTTGGAGCAAACCCAGCTGTCTCATAAGTCTAATTTACCGCCGCTGTGTCCTATACACCTTTCCAGAGTGGAATCGTAAGAAAGAAAAGCATAACTTTAGGACTTAACAATAAGGATAGTCCACTGGCCCAGGGCCAGCATTCAAAGGTTTCCTGCCAGTTAACAGAACCGTCACTTAAACCAAAGAACAAAACATTTCTTATTGTGAAGCCTTGAATTCACTAAGCACTTCTGATAGCACTGGCATCATATACAGTAGCCCATCCCTGACTGCTCTAGGCACATGACAACAATGGCTTTTCAGAGTTGCACTAGAGCAAAAGGATTTTTTTCCCCCTTGCAATTGCCAAAAGCTCCTCAAGCCTACTATTTTGGTTGCCAGTAAAACTCCTTCCTCTGTTAACAAAGGCATATGATTTTTAGTGGAAGTGGAAGTGGGGCTAGAGGCTGCCGATGGACAAAGCAGCATGACTGCTGGGGATGTTTTCCAAGGCAATTCTCGGTAGAAGCCGGAGCACTCACACAAAGTGCACTAGCAATGAGACATGCACGCATACAACACTTCCAAGCACACTGAGCCACCAAGATGAGACACAATTGGTGCATTAAAGGACACTATGAAACTTCAACATGGCGGACTTAGTCTGTTTGTGACAGAAAAATACGAAGAGCTTGTTAACTACTACCTACTACTGCTTTCTAAAACTGCATTCTAGCCATCATGGAATGCTCTGCATAGGAACATGCATCAGCTAATGGAATGATACACTAATACGCACAAATAGAACATTAATACTATATATAGTAATATATCAACCTAAAAATGACAATGCTTGTACTGTATAGTCACATCCCTGGAACACTCGACAAGCAGTTTGAAGAAAAGTAGTACAAAGTACAAGAAAAATAATATTGTCTTGTTTTCAGAAAAAAAACTGTTTTTAATTGAAACACTTGTCTGCCGGTGGGGTAAGCAAAGTAACTTTATTTTTTGTTTGAAATAAGATTATTTAGCTTACCCCATTGGCAGATCATTTAGCTTGTTCTAAGCATTAGTTAAAGACCCTATGATGTCATATTTCCCTCAATATTATTTTGGGCGTCTTCTACGATTGACTGACATGCATGCAAGATCAAACAATGCTTTAGACATGCATTTAATATCACCTCATTTTCCAGTGATTCTCAAAAGATAAATTCGAAGCAGTTTTCTAAACCCCTCCTTTCTTTAAACCTATTCTGATTGTGTGCAAATGAAACGCCTATTGCCATACAGTAGTTCTGTATTTTGAATGCTCAATAGAGAATATAATCAGATAATATAATCCTGTGATGATTTACAACTTTGCAGATCATTTGCATTCACATACAGCTACATTATACACTGCATTAATATTCAAAATGGATGCAAACAATTGTACTTGTGTTTTTTAACTAACATTAACATTTTAATGGTGGTGTATCCCTAGGCTAGATTTCTCTTTAGTTTAAATATTCCATTTGGCTCTGTGAAGAGTTTAATAAAGGTTAACTGCACAATTGAAAGAGAAACGTCCAGCACGTGTGTGAGACAAATGGAAATCAAGCAAAGCTGGGAACAGGACGGGTAGGCCAGCTTTTTACCACAGTGCAGTGCAGCCCTTTATGCTCAGCGTCACAACAGAACTCCTGTGCTATTTTTCCTCAGAGCTAATTTCCTCTAATGAACTCCTTGGCTGATTAAAAAACGTACAGAGATCTTACGAAAAAAAAAAAAAAGAGGCTGCACCTCATGATGTTATTTTGGCTGGATGAATTGCACACTTGTAGGTCAGGACACAATAGTGATTGAAGTTGAGAAACTTTGAAGCAATGACTCATGGTTGGGCTGCTCAGCTCAGAGTAAAAACTGATTTAGTGTGTAAACGGCACACACTACAGGAATAGATATTAACATAGCACCGCTGTGCTGTGATGTTATCACAAAAAAGAAAGAATAACCTAGAGACTCGCTTCCCTTGTGCTAAGACGGCCCCCAGGATTTACAATGCTAATCTATGTAGCTCCTGATGACGAAGCTTAGCAGTTGTAATGAGGGAGCAAACGTCAACTGCTTCATATTGAATGACATTTGCAGTGCTCAGACTAAAGAACTAAAGGATTCTCATTTATTCTATGTCATAAGGGTTTGACCTGCCAGATACTGCAATAAATCACCTCGTATCTGAATAATAGTAGTCAAAACATAATGGGCAAAGTTAAGAAACTAAATGTACTAATGTACTAACTAAACTAAAATTGGTGGCTACAGAGGGAAACCAAAGAGCTATGATTAAAAACAAGGACTTTTGCCCAAGTAAGTTTAAGCTTTATTCAAATAGAATATATTGCATTCCAAGCTTAACAACATGCTAATGCATCAATAAGCTATTATTGGCATCAGTAAACAATAGAGGAGTCTTGTGTATGTGAAATGCAGTGCACTTGAGTGGCTGAGAGTTGTTGTTGCCTATGTAGAGCATTCCAAATCAGTATTTTATGAGGGGTCCGTTTTGGTTTAGGTGCTAACTTACATTTTGGAACAGCACTGAAAGTCTCATAAACAAATAAGCCTTTAATATCCACTCTTCAGCTGTTGTAATCGGTCATCTCATCTCCAGTTTACATAAAACGCTTCTCTGCAAAGCTCCACAACCTCAAGCACAAAGTGTGCTAGCTTTGAGGAAGCTTTGTAATATTTAGTAAACAACGGCACGTATGAGAGAAAAAGGTACACAGACACAAACTGGTGCAACTCTGGCACAAGCTTCAATGCAGGGAGTTAAGTTGCTCAGATAGTCTTAATAGAAAATGTAAATATGCATACGGAGTATGGAAAAAAGCAGGATGTCTGCTTAATTAATAATACGTGAATAAGTGAGTGAATAAACAGGTGGCTTGGCGAGATTCAAAAGTATGCAACCAGTGGACATACAGTAAGGGCTGAGAAGCAATCACATTCAAAAAGACTCTCCTCAGAAACCTCCTTATTAAAACACACCTACACTGTTCCTGAAACATCAACTCTACTGCTCATTTTCTCTCTTCTTCAGCCTTTTTGAAATATCAGCCTTGGCTAAAAGCAAGCTTATGAACCATTGTAGTTCTGCTCTGATTAATCGTATTAGGGGTGATTTTGAGACACTTTGTGTTTGTTGTGGCGCTGAGACAACTCAATTATTTTTTGCAAATGCAGCCTGTGACTAACATCCAATAGAAAAGCTAATAGAGCAAAAAGTGCTGATGTTGGTGTGATGGTGATTACAAATGATTATACTAAAAGCAAACATTTTATGAGGCAGTACTCAATTTGCAATTTGAACAAATGTGGGTGTCTAAGACAAGACGCTTTGAGAGCTCATAAATCAACATGAGAGGTCTGAAATAAAGAGCAATCAAGTGGTATTATGTAATTATTCAGCAACTCTGAGAAATCAGTTTTAATGATCTTTAACGACACTGCAGAATAAAACATTTTATTAATCAGCTGGCTATTTGTGTCTTTTGCAATAAAAACATTTTAGTGTGCTTTAACATCTTTGTCCTTAAGCATCTCCTTAAGATTGCATGAAGTAATAAGATATGTTTTCAAAGAATTCAACCTTTTTAATTATTTTTGTGTACCCCATCGACAAACATCCAATCAAACAAATTCAACTAAAACATTCCAATTCAACAAAATTACAATAATGTTACTCTGCCTAGTAAATTAACACATCGTCCTGAACTGACCACAACGTGTGGGTCACCTAAAGCTGGCAACTACTTGAACAGTCCCTAAAAAATTTGCTTTTCAAAAGCAATAATTCAAGTGTTATTCACTCTACTATGACATTTATCCATATGCCATGAGCAATCGGGCTAAGAAGGGCTTAACACATATCATAAGACTTCCACTGAAGTAGTTTTGAAATAACCCAAGGCAGAAATAATAAGAAGCCTTAATAGAAGATGACGCATGCAAAATCAAAAAAAAAAAGATGACTGGTTTTAAAGAAGTTATTTAGATTAATTCTGCAGAGATGTGCCACCATAGTCAACATGCACTAAAATACTGCATCAACATCAACACAGAAACCATTCAAGCGGATGGATAGAGATATACTAACAAGCAAAAACTTGCTGTGCTGTATGCACAAGCATTCTGACCCTGATCTCATCAGAGCTGATGGATAAGAATGGTAAAATCAGAGAAATGGAGGTAGAAAGAGGTGGAAATAAAAGAGGAGTTTGATCAAGCGAAAGGGAGTGCAAAAGTGGAAGACGGCGGGAGGGGATCTTTCTACACATCCCGTATATGTCTGAGAGGCTGTGGGCAGAATGGACCATTAGGAGGGCCCAGTGCTTGATGATGAAAGCATTGATAGAATGTTTCACAGCCATTTCACTGAGTGCTGAATAGTATGCCACAATCATGGATCCTGGTCGTATGTCCCTGATCTAACCAGACCATGCACACATTTGGACATAG
>JAUCMS010000079.1:5901129-5913399 GCA_032357445.1 Enteromius radiatus
TCCAGCCCTGCAAGACCTTTGTTCATCTTTGGAACACAAATTATTGTCTTCACTACCTTTCTGGGCCTTGAATGTGATAGTTTTGTTGCTTTCTATACAGGGTCAGAAAGCTCTTGGATTTAATCCAAAAATTTCTCACTTCGTGTTCTGAAGATGAGTGGTCTTACGGATCGACATTAGTAGCTAAAAAAATCATTTTGTGGTAAATTAACCCATTAAGATCTTTTCATAGGAATTGGTTGATTCATTTTCATTTCTGAATCCCCTCAAGACTTTAAAATACTGTGTGCTCAATTTGATGGCACTATTAGAAACAAGGTTCTCATTCATGTCATATGTGAGTAAGAGTATGTGATGACAGTTTTTCATTGTTGAAATTGAACTCAGCCTACTTCAGCAGTGGAAGACAGACTGTGTTTGTGTTTGTGTGTGTGTGTGTGAGCAATTCAGGCAGAACTTCTTAAAATCCTCACTTGCGCATCCATTTGAGCGTGAACTGCCTGAGGCTTTTTCTGGAACCAGGACTGTGCCAGTTTGTTGCAATATGGTAGCTCCTCTTTGGAAGCAAGTCCATTGCCTGGGTAGAAAAAAAAGGCTACCCAGACACTACATCTGCTATGAGCAAATGCTTCAGATGGTTGAAACAGCCTCTCAGTAGAGACAGGAGGATGCTGACAGGTTAAACGGTTGTGTTTTCACAGTTATTTGAACTCAGGCATTGAGAAGTCATGTAGGATTGCTGAGTCAAGTGTTTCACACCTTCACAAACAAACCAACCCCCACAAATGTAAATTCAGCCTTCTTCAATGTTCCACCCTCTTTCCCAGTGCCCACAGTCTCTCTCTCACGGTTGAATGACACTCTCCCTTTACTAATTTATCACATCATAGACATGCAAGGTCTACATTTGTTCTGCCCTTAGCAAGTTCCACAAAGTAAGTCTATTTTCATCCCTTCTGCTTTAGACTCTTCCTCATTCAGTTCTGCTTAAAGTGAAAAAATCTACATTGGACCTGATGACTGGCACCTGGAAGGTTGCAGATTCCAGTTTCTATCCTCACAGGGAGGATCACCTTTGCCTATGAACAAGATATTTAACTTTGTTAAACTAAAACTTAAAAAGTTGCTTTAGGGGAGAGTTATTATAGCAAAAAATTAATTGTGTAAGTATGTGGTGACATGATTCAAACTGTTCTTTGTAATTTTTGCCAGTGGCAGATGAGCTTTGTAAATGTATCCATTATTAATATTTATTACCTGCTATAAAACTGTACTTTATTAATTTATTTAATTTTTAAGAGAGGTGACAGGAAATGATAGGCAGGGGATGGTTTGATTTGATTGACTGTATATTACCATTCAACTCAACTGTTAAATGCTACTAATACTATTACAGTTACAAATGAAACTATTGGCCTGCTGGATGATAATTAGTATTATTTTTGTTAAAGACTTTCTGTAAATTGTGAACCACATTGCATGGATGTCATGGAAACAATTTTGAGGAAGCAAATAAATATTCTATACTGTGTCTACATGAAGGTATCAGAAGTCGGAAATCAAATATCAGTCAGAACTTGGTATCTCTGAAACTGTATGAATGTCCCTCTTCTAGTTTAAGATTAAGATAGATAGCAATGTTACTTACTCATCTATAATGTTGCTTCTTTAACTGTGAATGTGGAGATCATGGCATTTTGAAAGCCTTATCTTGCCTACTTGTCAATCTTCCGTTATAACAGGCCTGATGCACTCTTATTACAAGAACAGCAGCGTTTTAGAGTGCAGGCCTGAGCATGTATCAGCTAATGGAAGGGTATAAAGGTCAAGCCTAAATGCTCTCCTAGATGTGAAACATTCCAAGACCTCCACTGACGTTGTCATTACCATAGTACTTACTTAATCCTTGTGTCAATTCCATTCCGAGCCTCACGTCAACATGAGATTAGGAAGAACCTCACAATAGTTGATTCTTTCCAATTGAGAGACCCAGAGGCGATCTGCCATCAGAATAAGCTCACCAAATATCTCTGATTGAAGGGAGCTATCGCAGACCTGTCATAAGATGCCAGTGTCAGAATGACACAAATAAAAAGAGTGCAAGCAAGAAACTAGGATAAAAGTATGTATTTTTAAGAATAGCACTGGTGTCAGATGAGGGCAGAAGAGGAAAGATCGAAGGATTTACTCGTTCACGCCCGCCCTCTGATTCATTTCACACCCAGGCGGTTAATGTTAGCCAAAGCCTTATGGGCTGACACCGGCATTCACTCAACCTTAAAAAGCAATGGGCAGAACAAACCTGTGACCTTCCCACCCTCCAAAGGGAGTTCTCTAGCACTATAGGAGTAGAGACAGAAAAATATCCTTAAATCATTTAAATTCAACTGTGGGTCTCCCCTTTTCATGCACGGAAGGTTAAATAGACAATCAAGGTAATTATGTATTAGATTAACAGAGCACTGAAAGGCCAATAAAGTAACATATGATTAACAAATGACTTATGCATAGGAAATAACAACTGCAGATAGCTAATTCTGGACTTTATAAGATGCTCAACTGAGATTTACTTTTGAAACATGACTTTTGACAGCGTACATGAAATAATCCCAGATAGATCAATTTCAAATAAAAATCCAAATTAAACAATGTCAATAGTTTCTATATCTAATCAGAAAATCAATGGCAATAAAAGCAGTCACACTGCCTGGAGAGACAGAGCGAGCCAAATATATCCAGTAAACAGCGTTGGATGCATTTCATAGTGGGAATCCTTTGTATTGATAGCAGTCACGTGACAGGCGTTCACTGCAGAAACTCATTTTAAAGATGTATGTGGAAAAGAAGCTGAGAGAGAGCACGCAGATGGTGACGACTCTGAATAAAACATGAGGGGAGAGTGACACAGACTGCTAAAAATCACATTCGGATCAGAGCACAGATTCAGCATGTCACAAACAGCATTTCCAAAAGCAAAGACGTCAAGTGAAAGTGTCCAAATCCTGCTTGGGACATCTCGGCTGACCCAGGCTGACCTTGGGACGCCAGTTTTGTCCCCTGAAGCAGTCAACCTTTTCAACTGTCATCAAACAATTGCCAGTATGTGCTATAACTGTGAGCGTGTGTACTTCTACAACACATCCTGTAGGCACTCACATTCCCTAGGTACCCCCTTTGTGTCATTCTTGACAGAGAGAGAAATCTTCCGGCAGGCTTGACAGACATGTCCACATTATTAATGTACGTGACATGACTTTAGATGCATCCGATTGTTTTCCTCAAGCCTGTCAGTGACAACACAAAACTCAAAGCTTGGTATTTGTCACTTTCAATGGCAAAAAAAAAATAAGAAGCCATTCCTATGGGGTGCATTTTTATATATATTTTTGGAATAGTCTGCCTTGAGAATATTTTTAGAAACTGACCTAAGAGAGCTTCTTATCCATGCCTTTAAAGGTCTACAAACAGTCAGACGTGTTGCAAGTGTCTTATAAATAAACTTGTTAATACAAAACGATTGAAAAATAGTGCAATTGATTAAAAATATGTGAATGGTCCCTTGCACAACAAAAAATGAAGGCAAACAAATGTTTGTGATCTGAGCATTATTATTTAAATTGACCAATTTTTGCAGTGTCCTCTTGAGGAACCTTCTGTATGACAGATGACTCTGTATAATGCTGGATTGAATAAACAGGCTTGCTGTTGTTCATTAACTAACACAGTCTATCGCAGCGGACATGAAGTGCTCCACAACAGACAGAGGCGTCTGATAACAGTGTTTTATTGTGCATGAAGCCTCCTCGAGCTCTCTGGGAAAGACTCCAACTGCCAAAAGTGCCAATTTGTTGACTGACAGTTAAAATTTCCTCCTAATTGTAGCCTGAACTGTCATCACAATCCATGCGTAGATGCGGTTTTTGTAGGCCACATCTCAAATGAGATCCGTGACACACTCAACAGTTTAAATTTCTGAAAGGTGAACACATTTGGAAATCACCAAAGGACATTTTTTGGGTACTGTATTGCAAACAACTCAAATACTTCGGTCAATAGTGATAAGCTGATAATTATTTTCATGTTATTACCACCAACTTTAAAGCAATCATTCACCCAAAAATGAAACTTTTCTCATTAATTACTCATTTCCAATGTAATATGAATTATATAAGACACAACATTTGTTTAACATTAAATTTATTACATTATTACAGAGAAAAAAAAAGTTCTACAAAAAATCTATTTCTTAGACAATTTTCTAATTCATTTAACATGTACATCACAACAGGAAAAAGTCTCCCAGAGAGATTAAAAAAAAAAAGTGTAGATTGTACAAAAATAGCCTAGCTATTTTTATTCATCTTGTCAAAATTTGTTATATTAGGAAAAGTGTTGCAGAGAAAATATGCAGAGCTACCGTTTATTCAGGAATTTAATCATGCAGAACAATCTGGTCGGGTCCCGCGAATCCATGTGAACGCAGATCTCTACCTCTTCATACCATCCAGATTTGTGTCTGTTAAGTTTTTCTTTCTTTTTGGTTTTTTTTTTTTGATGACAGTCCAGGGCCAAACACGCCATTTACTAGCCATTTTTTGTCTTGTCAGATGACATCACACACGACAGCTTGTGATGAATGTTCAGGCAGCATTGTATAGTCTAAAATGTTTCTTGTTTATGACACAACAAAATTTTATGAGTAAAAATTTCATAATCTGACATAGTGACTGTCTTAACCAACAAAAAAATTGTGTAGTCTGAACGGGGCTTTAAATGTGGTAGTTTCGTTGTGGTCTACGCAGGGTCAGAAAGATTATTAAAACTTGTGTTCTGAAGATAAACGAATATCTTACAGGTTTGGAACAACATGAGGGTGAGTAATTAAACGACCACATTTTTGGATGAACTATCCCTTTAAATAGTGGAAAATAACGTTTAACATGTCTTACTTTTGCTACTTGTGTTTTTCCCCTCAGTAGCTATGGAGGAGAACATAACCGTCTAGACACCGGTCTGCTTTTTTTCAGACAACACTACTACTATAAAAGCATCACATGACTTATATATAAACCTAGCAGAGACGGTGGTATCTCTCCCTTGGGATAGATGCTGTCATCTCCAAGACATTAAGTCTTCACATGGCACACTGTTTTTGTATCGTGAGGGATGTCTATGTGACGCGATGCCCTGTAGGCCACTAGTTTCATCTGCCGCAGTAAACACAAACATTACCCTGTCTGAGGAGCATGCCATCGCCACAATCTGTCTTCGGCTGTTGCGCCAATATATCGATTCGACATAACCTGCCTAATGGAGTGTGATGCGGCTCAAGCGCCACTGGGGAGCAAGAAAAATTGCTAGCACCTCAGATGTCTCTTGATTTTATTATATGTTAAATTAAAACCACATAGCGATGCTACATTTCATGTGCATTTTTTTTCAAACCCCTAGATGTTCATTGTGAAGATATAAAAGATTTGAAGATTTAAATGTAATGATTTGCCAGAATACAAATTGACTGTGCTGCAGGCATCTGTGCGGTGTGAAGAGGGAAGATAACACCTCTGCTTCTGTTGAGTCTAAAAATATATGTTCACGTTCATAATAGACCTCTTGATAGTTCATGTTATTGTACCATGTACAGGTAGATGAATTCAGAGATACACAGGGGCCTACTGAGTGACAAACCAGTGTGACAATGTCATGAGATAAGGGGAAAACGTTATTTCTTTTCTCTGTGGAAAACACAATTAATATCTTAGTCTGTACAAAGAAAGTCAGTGGAGTCCAGTGATGTTTCATTGACTTTCCTTGTATGTTCTGCAGAAGAACAATAGCCATACATGTTTAAAATGACATTTCTGTGTTTAATTAGCACGTCTTGTCATTAAATAATTTTACAAACAATGACTGTTGAACACGAAAAAGAAACACTCTCCTTGCCTGTTTAAATTTGGTCATCACTTCTTTCTTCTGTAAATGCTCATTGTTTTAACAGCCCTAGGTGTTTATTAAAACGAGCATTTGTGGGTTTTGAGTGTACTAGGACACTCGGCCTATAATTAGTAAAAACTATAAACTAATTATGCTGGGGGGGGGGATTTGTAAGTTACTTAAAAGTTTAGTTCACCCCAAAATGAAAATTCAGTCATTAATTACTCATCCTCATGTTGTTCCAAACCCATAAGACCTTCGTTCATCTTGGGAATACAAATTAAGATTTTTTTGATGAAATCAGAGAGCCATCCGACCCTTCATACAGCAATGCAACTGAAATGAACCCAGATCCAGAAAAGTAGTAAAAATATTGGTAAAACAGTCAATATGACATCAGTGGAACAACTTTAGTTTTAAGATGTTAGGAGAATACTTTTTTTGTGCAAAGAAAATAACAAAAATAACAATTTACTCAACCATTCTTCTCCATTGACTTACATCTTCCATTATTTTTAGAGTGCATGGTTCTGTATGGTTCGAGTGTATAGTTCTGTACAGGTTGTGAATGAAAGCAACTTTAGAACGGCATGCTCTTCTTTACTTTTAACTTGAGATAGCAATCCCACTTCTAATACGATTCAAACAATCCTATTAACTGCTGCCAAGCAAAGCTGTTCTTACAATCAATTAAGGTGCAGGGAACTCATCCAAGACATCTTCCTAGATTTAGCATGCTGGTGGACATTCCGTAAATGTCATTTCTGTCTTTGAAATAGAACTGAGCAGATTTCCAACCAGTTCAGATCAGGTGCATTGGCCGTAAAAAAACGGCACGCATGATTGGCTTGGCAATCCTGTGGACACAACAGGAAAGTATTTGCCAAATGCACACACTCCCAGCAAGCTAAAAGCTGTGATAACAAATAGCATCAGTGCATACTTATTTTTTTCACAAGTCAAATTTGATTCTAATCCTTTTTAAGCCATGAAATGAACCAAGTGATGTGAAGTCAACACTGTGTCTGCCAGCCTGTTGAATAGCCATTTTACACCAAAACTGTGATAGTGTTCCCAGGACAAGAGTCTGTCTAAATTTTGCTAAACAGGCTTATAATAACCTATTTAAATGACAGATACAACTGTGACAACTTGCAGCATGGCAACATGCTCATCTTCAGTATGTGTGATGAATAACTCTACCTGAGCTGTACCAGTAGAAAAGCTCAACAGCTCAAACCAAGACTTTAATGTAAGTTTCCATAAAAATAAAAAAAAAAGACTCCTTGTCAAAACTAGCCTCACAACAGATGATAAAAGCAGATATTTATAAAATGGCAGCAAGGACATTATAAAAGCAAGTCAATGAAACATCTCAGGCCTAGTATTGATGAGCACTATACTGAGATCACCTTGACATCTTAGAGGACGAAAAACAGAAACCTATTTCAGGTGACTTGCATCAGGCTGCATTAGAGAAACTTTATCACTGGCATCTAGACATTGACTGAAATACATCTAACAGGGCAGGAGTACCTGAGAATAAAAGTCAAAACGATTTAGTGTACAAGCCTCCTCAACTTGACAAAGAGAAAATACTGCATAGATCATTCACACTGCCAAATATTTCAGTCCCGTTCCCAACGGATCATATATTAGACCTCATAATTGCTCACTTGTTTCCTTACTCAGCTGGTTCTGATTTTTAACACTTCAGAAACTCCCAGCTTTCAATATGCCAAAGTCAGCTGGACGTCACAAGTCAGACAGCATCATTTTAACACTTACAGATATAGAAGGCAAAATCTTCAGAGATCATGAATAAATCAAACAGTGGACAAAAAAAGAATGTGAAATGCTGTGAAATCTATGAAAGACTGTACACACAACTGATGGGCATGGTGAAGCTGGTTTACCAACTACGGCTGGTTAAAATAGATAAGCAGCAGTGTAATGGCATTTAGTTTAAATAAAACTTCTAGAAAGAATGAGCAAGGTGCATTTGAGATAAAGCACGTTGGAATCAGCCAGGCTGGAAAGTGATACACCAGCAAAGAAAGAGCAATTTGCTCCTTTTATGGTTCCAAGTACACTGATCAAATCAGGAGCTGCGTATTACTGCAGCAGTACGCAATCATACCTCAGACACTCAAGTCTGGCCAATGCCGCAGACTTTTGAGGGGCTGGAAATGAAATGGAGAGAAAAGAGAGATTGAAATATATATGTTCTGTGGGAACTGAACGAAAAAAATACACTTCACAAAATAAGAAAAATATCTTAAAAGAACATCCCTTTATACATAATAATCAGACATCTTTATAGAACACGGATTCAGCTTCAATGGAAAGAAACAAAAAATAGCAAAGATGACTGTGCAGTTATTAAAACAATAGGTTGATGCTAGGAGTGTAACGATACACGTATTGTACGGTTCACAGGCATTTTCCAAATCTAAGTGATCATCCTTATCCCCTTGTTAATGGAGACTTGAGTGAGCAGAGCATGTGCGTGTCATTATTTAGTCATTTGAAATGCACTTGTCAAAGGGAGTGATGTAATTTCCTCATCTTCAGCTGGGATGTTCAGTTTTTACAAAAAATCTGTTACTTTAAGTTAATTATTATTACTACTACTATAAAATATATAAATAATAATTAAAAATGACAAAAACACAGTGTAAACAATACTTTGAGCATTATAAGTGCATGATATATCAAAACATTTTTACATCATTGCTGTATACAATTCCATTTTTTTAGTTTGAAGGGAAAAAAATGGCCATGAGGTGTGTTTACTGTATATTTATCTCTAAATTTCAATATCTTACATAATTCATATGATTTTGCTTGAAAGCATGTTTTAGGGCTGTTTACATACTTTTACGTAAAAACAAGACAAACATAATGATTCGGAAAATTGTAGCAGTTTACCTCTGCCCCAGAAACCTCTCCTGCCTCTTTCCATTTAAATCAATGCCCTGTCTCTGTTCACACCATGAGGCCTTTAAAATAACACCTTGAAAATGGCTCAAAAATATGCAGAATGGCAGAGCGTGTTATTAACCCTGAGTGCAAAGTCATATAACTACTCCGTGGGTGGAGAATATACCACCTACAGGAATCTTAACGATATTTAAGAGGTAAATATACAGCGATTCACAGCACGCAGTGGGATAAAGTGATATGATTGGGTAGCGAAGAATGAATATTTATGAGAACATACAGTACAAGTGTTAAATTGTTCTTAGAGAAAAGATGTTGATGAATATATCATGTTTGTCTGTGACCATGTCTCCTCTAACATCAACTAAGCTTAAATATGATACTATTGAGAGAACAAATATACAATTATATGGTATCACTAGCATATATACAAATATCTTCAAGCAGCAGTTTACAAGTTAGCTATACCATAATGCACTCTGCTAGACACAAGTATATAAAATCTCTTAACATTAGAAGCCTAGAAATGTCACAGTGTGAGACAAGTGTCCTAAAAGCACAAGGGGGCATCAGGGTTTAAATGGAGCTGTTAAAAGGCCAGTGGAGGCTGAGCTAGAAGCCACTGGAGGTGTAAGTGAGTGTTTCTTGTGTTAAACGTTGCGCTCCAGGTCTCCCTGCACATGCTAGGCTGGCGGAGTCGTCTTTAACCTTATAGTTGACCCTTAGCTGGCAGGACATGAGAAGAGGAGCCTCTCTCTGCAGATCAGCGTGTAACACATGACTCCCTGAAGGGCCTAATGTCCTCTAGGTTACTTTACAAAGAGGTTCTGCAGCTCTGTAGAACCAGATAAGGATGGATGTGTACAGTTTGTTCGTATCCGTGAGGAAGAGAAACCTCGCTGGGATACAAAATAAGAAACCAGCTACTGGAGAGAATATCCAATTATGCGCCCACTTTTGAAAGCAGTCTCCAGCATGAATTTGGACAAGGTACTACGCATGCTGCCAGTCAAACGTCTGTAACAAGCTATTTCCCATGACAAAAAGCCTTTTTATTTAAAGACTGTGTTTGAATGCTTGCTTAGTTTTAGAGATAAAGAGTAACTGTGTATGGAGATGAAATTCCTATATAAAAAAAGGCAAAAAATATTATAAAAATAAATGAATAAATCAAATAAAATGCAATATAATATAATAAAAAAAAAATGTTATATTGTGTTCCTGGGCTGCTCACACATGAAAAGATTTGTTTGCAGTGACAGCCAGTGAGTCTGGCAGGCATTTCCTCTTATCTGTGGCCACAGGTACGAACACGGGCAGCCATAGGACAGGGGAAGCTGCTCTGCCTTGGAACACTTATCATTTTCGGAGATATGCTCTAGTGAACCCACTCTTATTGTTTGCCCAGTGGCCATGGCAGAAGGTTTGGTGTTCATTGGGGAGAAAATCATACAAACAATATGACATTTGGAGAGACAGGAAACAATAGGCAGAACGGGAGCAGATCGAGAAGAACAGGCCCCAGGTATCGCCCTCAATAAGCTTGAGACTACTATTCTGACAAATCACAGCAACACTTCAATATTGCATTATTAACTCATTCTCATTAAATATTAATTGTCTGTTTTTTTTATATGGAGGACACATTTTGGCAAACAAAATATTATGTGTGTTCTCCTTCCTGACAGCAAGTGTCACTTCCAAGATGGCAGCAAGTTTGAGTAACTGAAACTAGTATTTTGAAGAAGATCTAGTTGAGCATTTTGTCCAAAACGCTCAGAAACACAATAGCACCGTGTGGTCATTAGCCTGAGGCTTAATTCTAAAGAGACGTCTGTTCAAACCTTCAAACTTTGAAAGTTAAGCAGTTAAATGAACAGATGAACACGCCTTTTTTATTTTGCAAAATCACATGCATATTCATTTTCCTGTCAGAGAATAATTAGTTGCACATCAGTGCTCAAAGACTCATTCATTAGAGATAAGTGCTTCAGTGTCTTTTTAGAAGCAGCACAATAGCCAGGTTTTCATACATAATTATGTGAATTTTGGATATATTTGGGACGTATTTGCAACAGAATAACATTTTGAGAACTGACTGCAAGATGCACATCAAAGAGTCATGTGACTTTACAATTAAACCATTTAGGCCAGTGGCAGCCTAGAAACATGAAACTAACTAGATTTATTCAATAATATTATGACTGTGATAAACAATAAAACAACAAAATCTATACTTTTAAATGCTAAATGTCTAATGCACAATATTAAAAATGGATAGTCGTTTTAAGATTTCTTAAAGGTTACAATTAAGTGTTATTAACCATGTTAAAGTATGTCAGATGACAGCAAAGGTAATCTAACCGTAAAAGTAGGACAAATGAGGATGTAAAAAAAAAAAAAAAAAAATTGATCAAAAGTGCTTACTACTGTGTGATATATAGTGCATTCATTCTTACATGTTTCTTGCACTTTGCATTTATTTTAGCAATAAATGGGTGCATTATTGATCTTCATCCAGGGCTTTGTGTTGATTTATTCTGCACATTCATAAAGCTGCTGCTCCATACTGACAGAAGAGCCACATGGGAAGCCAGTTACTATAAAACCCCCTCCCCCTCCAGCACTCCCAACCTCCATCTCAGATTCACACACGACGAGAACGAGGACTCCAGCATCAGCATTACACAGTATCATCGCCTGTTCAACACACTCTACTTACTGATTCAACACACACACACACACACACAAACACACATACAATGTCCATATTATCATATTACATGTTCTGCCTCAGAAGCCTGGTATATGGAGCATCTCGGCCACATGCTGAGCCGTATGACTTGGAGGTGGTTAGTGTGCAAAGATCGCTGGAATCGTGATTTGTTTGGCACACATAAGTGCCATGGCAAATTACAGCATAGGATATGACACAGTGTGACAAATGCCTTTTAACAGGATTACCACATTTCACCGTGACATGTGCTCCAGCTGTTGAAGACAGGTGTCTCTAGTTCATACAGGTGGATTACAAACATTAACACTCAACCTCTGATCTCTCTTAAGAGCCATGAAGAACTGTTTTCTTACAGGCTTGTACAGACAGTACAGGGAGCTTGTGTCCTTCACATGAGAAATGTGTTTTACTTTTTCCTCTTTTCATAGAAAAAATTTAGACTGCTGCCACAAAATATGTAGATAAAAAATATGTAATATACAGTATATAAAAGATACATTTTTAAAATTGAGTTTAATTTTACATTTTGTTAAATATCATAAGCAGTGCAGAATATAATATCTTTTATAATAACATTAATACATACAGTACATATATATATATATATATATATATATATATATATATATATATATATATATATATATAGTACACAC
>JAUCMS010000079.1:5925563-5936684 GCA_032357445.1 Enteromius radiatus
TTTCTAAGTGTGTTTCTCCCTGAAAGCAGTGGAGCAGAATATGATCTCGGTTTGGGAGAAAAAAAAAAAAAAAAAAAAAAAAACTGTGCCTCTAATCGCATTAGCTACTTCACTGAGGTTCGGGCTTGCTGCTGCCTGCATGACGAAATGAAGACCACCCATATATACATATTTCATGCTTTCAAATCAAGCAAACATATAAATAAACACCCCACACACACCTGGGTGGTCTTGGATAGGAAAGCAGCGCCATCAATAGTCCAGCGATGTTTATTAAATGACCTTCATGCTGTCAACACAGCATAACAAACATCTGATTTTGTCACTCGATCACAAGCTGATCTGAATTTCAACTTGATTATATTCAGCAAAATTTGATCACGTCCATGTCTATTTTACCAAAGGATAAAATAAAATCAATTTTTATTGAATAAGAAGGTAAAAACATTGCTGCAATGCATTAGCTTGAATATTTTTTTCCTCACATGCTCACTAAGAAATATTAACAAATCTATTTTGGTTATTAAATAATGGACTGTCTGACTTAATAGCTCCATCCTTCTTAGCCACCCAGTTTCTATATTTAGGCATATGAAACCGAATAAAACACACTGAATGAACCTCAGTGTATTTTGACAAGGTCTTATATTGCATTCTTCTGAAAGCTGAGTTCAGCACTTTGAGTTTCAAATGTAATTTTCAATGAAAGAGCAGCTCGGTGCTGCACAAACTCCCGGCACGCACACGTATATCCAAGAACACTTCACAAAGCAAGCAAAGCCTTACTGAGCCGCACATGCCATATCTTGACTGCCTTTCCAACATTTATCTCCTGCTGGCAGTATAAACTGAGCTTTTCTTTTTACCAGAGATAAAAATCAAAGCGCTCACACATTCCTTTTGAATTACTATCAGTTTATCAAGGACCAAGAGAGCAACAACATCCCTTCTGTTCTGTCTTTAGCTTTTCCTTCAGCTCCTTTCTATTTCAAGACTGTATTTATTCAATAATAATCATTCTCCACATCAGCAGAAGTAACTGGACAGCAACAAAAACAGCCTTGCAACCACATTAACACCTAAACATTACGTGTTATAGACATGATTATAGATTTATCAAAATTGTTACCATACATGAGCTTACATATCAATGTGTAAATAAACCAATTTAAATGATTACATTTTAATATCCGACATGTTTATTATGAATGTTTTATTAATACTAAATTAATTTTATTTTAAATATTTAATTAATAATAAAAAGAAACATTTATAAAAATTACAAAAAAATGTTTATGCATAGACAGAAAGATCGATCGGTATTTTTTAACGGGGCAGATTAAAACTATATATATATATATATATATATATATATATACACACCTGTACATATAAAGAATTGTTCACGTTCTATATATGGTAAATGCTGCATTAGTTCCATGCCTGAATAAAGAATACAGGTTTAAAATGACATAAACATGCTGAATAAATGATGACAACTGTCATTTTTGGGTGAACTGTCCCTTTAAATGCAGCACTGCTTCAGTGAACACAAGCTTCTGCGGCAAAGAGAAGTGGATTCTTTGATTCTCTGTCACAAGAGCTAAAATCGACTGCCAGGTCAAACAGATCCCACACAAAGAAGAACCTCATCCTTATCTCCTGCTGCCAGCTCTAGCTTCATGCAGTTGTAGGTAATTTACGAACACATGTTGTGTTTTTTTTTTTTGTCCATGACAGGGGTTACACGCGTGTACAAGTAAAGCTGCGGCACTCTCCATCATCGATCCGCTGCGTGCTGGTGTAACACAGCTCAGTTTGTAAATCAGGTGTCCCGGCCGCGTGGCACTGGTAAAGCTGTCTCACACAGAAGCAAACACGCAGAGGAGGCCATTCATCATCTTGGAATGAGAACGTGGGTATGCAGCGGCACTATATGCACGCTCTGAACAAACACTAATCTATAAACGCCCTCTTAATCAGGGCAGATGGATTGATTGATGTCATAAAGAAATACAGCATTTCATAAAGCAGTTTCTCACGGTTTTAAACATCAGGATCAATCAAGCTGTGACCGTGGCTTCCACACATGAGCATAACGGGTTGTGTACTGTTTATAGCCAGGATTCCAGGTGACATTTAGGAAGTATTAAGAGACGTACAGCAAGTCCAATGTGGCATTATTTTAGCAAATCCGCTTTTGATCTTCTCTGACTTTCACTAAAATGTCACCTTCATTCAAACTGGCACATCAGGGCACAGAGGGATCTATACAAGCTGATCTAACATTGCAAGGGACAAGAGACATATATGACCATAGATAACATAAAATGGGATTTTAATTCCTTCATTACAAGGTACAAAAATAAAAATTACAGTAATGCACCCTTATTAAAAATCTGGCAGATACCAATAAGCTGTTAACACTTTACAATAAGGTGTCATTTGTAAGGACATGACATTTGGCCAGGTATGGTTTCCCGTACTAGGAATTTGTGCTCTGCATTTAACCCATCCAACATGCACACACACAGCAGTGAGAAGTGAACAACCACACACACCCGGAGCAGTGGGCAGCCATTGTGCCAGGGACTCGAAACCAACCTTTGGGTTACAAGTCCAACTCCCTATCCATATCCATTAGGCCACGACTTTACTCACTCTAGTAGTTTACAAACTTGTATGAATTTCTTTGTTCTCCCGAACACAAAGGAGGATATTTAAAAAAAAAAAGGATATACCGAGCCAATTTGGGCACCACTGACTTCCATAGTAGGAATACCATAGAAGTCAATTGTGACCAAAATAGCTTGGTTATAAACTTACTTCAAAATATCTTCCTTGTTTCTGTTTACTCCTTAAATCTAAGTATATCGTAATACTAACATCAGACAGATCCATCATCAGTGGCAAATTCAGCACATAATAAAGACATTGGATTTACGAGACAGGAATATCCCACAGGAAAAGCCCACAAGTACAATAAAGCCGAAACAGATCTTAAAATTATTCACACATAAATATATTCATTGTTTTCCTATGTGTGAAATTACACTGCAAATCAAACAGTGACCTTATTCTTCATCAGGATTTTGGAAGCTTCCCAATAGAACATCAAATGATAGCAGAAGTGCAGCGTAGATGACATACAGTGTCATCTAGTGGCCATCATAACATACTACAACATGATTGATGTTGGTGAAAGCGTCCACCACAATGTTTTGAGCTTGCAAGGCTCGACAGTAATTGTGGCCCACAATGTTTTGCACTGCAAGCCCATTAAAGTTTTCCCATTCAAGGGTTTATTAACTAATGAGCTTTAAAATATATTAGAATGTATTTACATATAAATAAATAAATATTAAATATAAACCACTTATATTTTAATATTTAATATGTTATGTAATATTATATAATAAAATAGGAGTAAATTATTATATAATACTATATAATAAAATAATAGGAGCTAATTATTATACTGTATATGAGCTGACATAATAGAGATTAAATATTACACAAAATTATTTAAATAGATAGGTAACATATACAAATAAATAGATTATAAATAAATAAAATATAAAATAAATATAAAGTCTCTAAAATGAAATAAATAAATAAATACATAATATGAAATAAAGTACATAAAATAAAATATGAAGAAATTATAAATATACACACACACACATATATATATATTTGTTGTCTAAGTAAAAATACTGGCAATTAAAACTCCTAACTGCAAGTCGCAAAAAAGTAAATAAATAAGAAAATAATCAATGTTGAACCCCATTTTTCATTTTGTGTTTTAAAAGACATGAGAGGAAACAAAGGTGACCTACTTGACAAAAACTGAGGTGCTAAATGAAACATGGAGACTAGTGTGTGAGTAGCTGACAGTGGCTTAATGGAGACACTGCAGAGTAATCACAGTGTCAAGAGGAAGATGTAATGACCACTACTATCTGCCAGAGTGTGAACGAACACACACACTTACACGGCGGCCCTAATGGTCTGCGCTGTACTCCAATGTCACACATCACGCAACAGATGACAGCTAATCTATGAGAATATTTTGGGAAGTGACTACTTTGTGAAGAGGAGGCCTCAGTTCGGGGTGAATAAAGCAACAGGATGTGAAAATACACTCGAGACGCTGTTAAAACTGCAGACCAATTATTTCATGACAACATCCGATTACAGAGCAAGTATTTCATTATTGCAACCAATCTTCTGTAACACAGCCAGAAACGAGAAGATAATTTATTTCAACTGGAGTCCCGCGCACACTAGATCATACAAACTAAATCATTTATACTGTAAACAGAGAAGGGTTGTAGCCAAGGCAGACACTATGGGACACGCAAAGCCTCAACAGCAAGGTTTTTATTTCTGCTGACATAGCCCTGACAATAAAATAAAATAAAATTAAAAATGTGAAATAAAACAAAAAATAAGTTAAATTAAATAAAACGAAAAAAATAAAATACAATTGAAAAAATACTTAATATGTGGTTATATGGTTGATAGTGTACAGTTAATATATGACTTACAATGCCTTTCAATACCAAATGTGACACTCTGTCAGCCAGAATGTAGCCCACAACCAGATTAATTTGTATTTTTGCAAAAAGACATGCATCTTTATCATTGTCATGCTAGGCTTTAAGCTCTATCAGTGGGATTAACAGTTCGCCTCATCACAGTCATGGATGAAGAATGCCATCTAGTGAGAGCTCAGAGAACACAAGCAGGGTTGCCAACTGCAGTACATCCCTCTACGCCTCAGTACCCCTGAGAGATGGAGGAGTGGACAAGAACAGAAACAAGAGAGAGAAAGATAGCATGAGAGGGCTTACACGGTAGGTGGACACACGAAAACTGGTCTACCATATGCTAGAATCACCCCTGCCGAAAGCCAAAACAGCTCGGAGCAGCTCAAGACAGTCATTTTCATTAGCAAAACATCAAAAGAAGTCTGAAGGGAACATGTGACATCTTTACTGCAATGCAGGACATGCAAATACGCACTATACATTTGGATGTGCTGTTTGGGTTTAATATAGCAAATTGGGAAGGTATCCCATTAGATTTCCACTAGCTGCAGGGATTTGTCAAAAGCATCAGTGAGGTCAGGCACTGATGATGGGTGATGAGCTCTGGCTCATCCCTGCATTCAGATTCATCCCAGAGGTGTTCAGTCAGAGTTTAAGTCTGGGCTTTATGCCATGTAATGTACTTCAAGTGTCAAGAATGGGAAGGAGGGGGGCTGGTAATGTGAGAATGCAAAGTTTACTGGTCAAAGCACAAGGCTGGTAACCAGAAGGTTGCTGGTTCAATCCCCGCAAGCAGCTAGTCATTACAACTGACCCTTCATGTACTGCAAGTCATTTAACCCCTGAATGCTTCAAGATTATCTCGTGTAATGGAAATCGTGTGAAAGTTAATGTTTGTTACTGACTCGTTTATTACTCTATGAATATTTATTTCATTACGTTAAATAAAAATTTAAACTTGCTTGATGAGCAGTTCCTAAAGTACAGGATGTGAAAGTGATATAGGAAAAGAGTTATCTTTTTAATCAATGTAAACATCACATACACTACAAGAAAAAAATAAAATAAAATAAATATATATATATTTTTTACAATGTAATTAATATTATACTTAATACAACCAATCTCATCAAGTTAGCATTTTAAGCATTGTTCCAAATAATAACTCAAGGCAGTAGCAAATTAAACTATGTATTTTATTTGTGAACTTACGTGGAGATGTTCTTTTTAATAGTTAACTTGTAAATATTTTGGAATTCAAAGCTTGGTAAGTATTGGTCACAGATGCAGAGATCTCTCTTAAATTCCACTAAGCTGATTCCTCATTAAAAACTCCCAGAGATCATGTTTTCAGGCCATTTGAAGTCTTATTTTGATGTAACAAAGTAGTTATATATCTACAGTAAGCAATCACAGTCAAACATAATCAGTCCTATTTACAACAGAGGCATTGCCTCCTCTCACATGACTCTCTCACATGATCATTCTCAATTACCCCACCACTAAACGTAGCACACGCTAACAGGGTCTGTTAAAATTCAATAGGCTCAGGTGGGACATTACAGAAGCTGACTCCTGCTGTAACTTTACCCTCTGGTGTCACTGTGAAACAGTGTTTCTTTAGACAAACATGATTTATACACTTCTTAATAACATATTCTGTACTATTTGCATTGTTTTGTTTTGTACTATGAATTCTTCTCATCCAGTTTTTTGAGGAGGCACTGCCTCCTGTGTCTCTTACAATTGTACTTTTAGTATGCTAAAGTGGTATACTTAAAGTCTGCTAAATTGGAACACCTAATTTTGTAATTAACGCAAATGCAATTAATGCAGAAGTAGTGCTGAAGCCCAACTAAAGAAAGTATACAGTATCTAACTGTGCTAAAGTGGAACTATTGTAAGTATACTTACTGTAGGTACACTTGAAATATCTCCCAAGACAGATATTACTTAAAAATCATACAACACTCATTAAAAGTCATATAAAAAACATTTTAGGTGTATAAAATGTGTATTGCACACAAGTAGTATCTCATATATAAAGTATAAATATAATTATTAAATGAGTAAGTCTTGAACGATAGGTCTGTAAATATCTAAATAGATTTGAACTATGCTTAGTATGAAATAAATGTATTTTAAAGAATATTTTTTTTGTAAAAATTAATGTAAAAATTAATTATAAGGTACAATGAAAGCCTTCCCACAAATTCAGCAAAGATATTTCACCAAAGGAAACAGGAGACGCTGCTTTAATCATTCGCCTCTCTTAAAATTCTGTCCCTTGAGCTCTGAACGAAAGCATTATCTGCATAGATAGTCAAATTACACGTTGCTCGGGGTCTACTGCCTGCCTGTCTGCCCATTTACAAAGATCAATACGTCTGGTTCTCTAAGGACCACAGTTGTTTTGGTCACTTTCCAATATGCTCTTTCTGTTTCACTCAATGTGTCTGTTGGGCTTTATATTCACCTAATTGCTGTCTGTTGCTATGAGGGTCAGAAGAAGAACATGTAGTTGCACAAATCTCACTTTAAATAATTTCTCTGCCTGCCGCTTTATCTGCTCTCTGATACCTTCCTGTGTCTTTGAGCCAAAGTCAGGGATATAGCATGGTGCAAAATTAATAGCCACAGATGCCAGTGGAAAGGAAATGCGGAATGTATTGGCTGTAACTGATGGCCATAAAACTGTAGAATTATGGATGAATGGATGGAAAAATACAACCAACAACCATTAAGAAATTTACTCAGCCTAACCTTTCTACTAAGTTGGTTTGAAGTATTTGACTTGCATGTGGTTATTGTTAAATGTTATTTTTATTATGATTATGATATAATGACTAGGACTAAAATATAAAAACCTTCTTGAAAATCAGAGACAGCCTTAGTTTAAATCCTCCCAGAAGGAATCAAATGAAACCATATAACCTGCATAACTCATACCTGCACTTAAAAATGCCAACTGCCTTTCGTGGAGTTCAACTAATTTATCCAGTTGTGTGTTTGACAGTTAAGGAGATCTTAAGAAACTCACTCCAAAGCTGCACACCTATCTGCAGGTGGCAGTGTACCAGTCACAAACTAAACCTGTCTCTGGGGGATTCTGGAACATTCTTCCCACTCCGGGCTCCGGGGAGAAGCTACTGCATGCTCAAAATAGTCCAGACTTTGACTTTTTCAGCTTTGATCAACACTACCGGACTGCAAGGCAGGGAAATTAAAAGTGATGGAACCATTTTAATGCCAAAACTGTTTCCAGTGCCATCCCGCATGTCTATTTTCCCAATGAAGAGCTTATAACCTTAAAGTTGCAATTTTTTATTTTTTTGTAACAGAAATAACTGGCGTGATATAACACCTGTCTGGGCTACCAGTGCATTGGGCTTGGTTGAAGCTAAAAAAGAAAAGTCTGCTTACTTCAAACCAAATCTCATCTTTGCACACACACACACACCGCTACAGCTCCCACACGAGTCCCACGTTATCTCTGGGCGTGAAAAGAGCTTAGTCTGCAAAGGAGCGAAGGCGAAGAGAGAGAAGAAATGACAGAAAAAGGTAGAGATGAAGGGGGGTGGATTTAAAGAAAGAAGCAATTTCCCTGCTTTTAATAGAAGGAATTATACCCGTGCACCTGTATGCTTGCCATCCTATACATACCTGTAGCCACCGCTTGATCCGCAGCACCAAACCAAGCATCCTTGCATAAAGCTGATAGCATAGAAGAGCTAATTTTTAGCAGGGGAACAAATGAGCTTCAATACAAACTGAAAAACATGCCCTAACTTCGTAGAATCAAGTGCGCTCTTTTCTTTTGTATCCTCAACCAAGCCCACACTGTTCACAAACTCTGCAGCGTATGCTTTGATAAAGAAAATACTTTTTTTTTTTATACAGCATATTCAAAATAAAACGCATGACCTTGCCTATATGAATAAAAACTATATAGACTTTTCATTGACGCATCTTTTCTTTACAACTTGTTTTCTTTTTGCCTACAATGGATGTCTGCTTCATCATGCATGTAATTGTTTTCTTTATGTTGCAATCTGTTACTAGCATACAGTACAACTGTTTAAAAAACAAAAACTGTATTGTACTAATAAATAAAAAATACTCTAAAAACCAAAAGGAAATTCTGGAGGAGTTGGCTCAAACATCAAGCAGCAGTCAGATTTAATCTTAAAATTCATATGGCTGTGAGCAATAAAGGTCCTAGATAATGTTTTTTTTTTTTTTTTAATATCAAAACATTAAAAGCTGTTTATTGGAGTTAAGATGTTTCATCAGTTTCAACAACTGTTACACAACAGTACATTGAACAGCCTCATTTTCATTACTGTAAGAAATTAAATATGATGACATTGACTGAAACTGGAAAAAAAAAAGAGGAGAGAGGAAATGTTTGAATGTGAAACAGGAAACTGGAAATGGATCCGAGCTGTACTGCAGCATGGAATCTTCTACATCTTGCCCTTGAAACCTTATAAAAACCATAGTAGTTAATAGCCACATGGCCTGCAATTACTAAACACTTTCCTCCCAGAATATTGCTTAACACCCCTGCAGTTGTTGGATACCTTGGGCAATTTAGCCAAGCTAATTCAAAGTGAGCTAATCAGGATGTGGGCTCAATGTCTGGAACTCCATCTACTAAAATTCCATCTGACGTCTCTCCTGTCTTGCACCTCCTTGAAGTCACAGGTTGACAAAGACAGATGCCTGACTGGACACAGGCTGCCAAGTCTACGCCAATTGGAGACACTTCCCTGGAGAGCTGGAAGGATGGAGGAGGACGAGGGAGATGCGAAAGGACAGGTGGTGCACCTTGGAGGGACAGAGTGCCAGGACGGGAGCAGCCAAGTAGAGAATACAGGATAGATGAGACCTGAACAGAAGCAGTCTGCTGTGACCAGCTCATAAAAAAACTCCACCTCCAACAGGAAGTATTCACGTCTTCTAGCCTATTCTGATTTCCTGTCCTTCAATGTCTGATAAAATATCAGGCCACTTCCATTCATGTCTTGTTCTATAGATTCAATATAGTCTCTTGTGAACATTATAAACTCTCTTTTTGAAGCGTCAAAGTTCTGCCCTGCAGGATATGGATGTTCTGGCATATATGGGATCAATGGCAAAATTCACATTTGGTCCACAGAGCATGAAACGAATACATGACTAGCAAGTAAAAACTAGCAGTTTTTATTATGCACAGGTTTATTACACCTTTGACCAATTAATTTGAAAGACTTTCTCAGCCACCTGTGATTACAGAACAGATTAAAAAAAGAACAAAAAAACAATTTATTAAGACCCCTAGAGGGCCAGCTAATAATTGCTTGATCTCATACAATTTTCTGTGAAAAAATTCCAGCATATACCAATATGGATAATTTGTTAGATTCACAGATTTACAATGATATTTCAAGATCTTCCATAACATTTTATGATAAGCCTTCCCTTATTAATAGTAGGACGTGACATGTGGCCAAGTATGGTGGCCCATACTCAGAATTTGTGCTCTGCATTTAACCCATCCAAGTGCACACACACAGTAGTGAGAAGTGATCAAACACGCACACACACTGTGAACACACACCCAGAGCAGTGGGCAGCCATATCTCTATTGCTGCTGTGCCCGGGGAGCAGTTGGGGGAACGGTGCCTTGCTCAAAGGTCTCACCTCAGTCATGGTATTGAGGGTGGAGACAGCGCTGGTTATTCACTCCCTCCACCTTCAATCCCTGCCGAACCCGAGACCTTTCAGTTACAAGCCTGACTCCCTAACCATTAGGCCACGGCTAACGGTAGGGTAGGGATCTAAAATATGGACATGCAAAATAAGGCATTAAACTGTTCTAATTTGCATTACAATGCACATATGAATGCATTAAAATTTGCATGCTAATAAGCAGCTAATTAATAGTGACAATTGGTTCTTCAAAAAAGTATCACTAATTTTCCAGTATACCTGGAACCCCTACATTTTACTCAAACAAAGAAAACAGCTAAAAAATCAAACACACAATACAATGCGAGTATTAGTGATCTCAGTGATAATCTTAATTGTAGTATTTCTGTAAGAGACACAGTGTAGAGGGAATCAGTTAACTGTATAATGCACTGGACCCGTTTGAGGGAGGCAGAGCATTCAAGTTTACACAATAGGAAGGTCTTAATATTTTATCACACATTTGCAGCTCCCTTAACTAGCAGTTACCACCACTCTCTTTCAGGGATTTAAATTTCTTTAAATCTCCAACTGCAATAAGCACATGACGTTTCACGGTCGGGCATGAATTCTACTTCTATCATGCAACCTTTCTGTCAGCTCCCTGAAGGCCTGCAGTGGAACCATGAACAGAAAATTGAAGCTGAGGGTCATTGTCATAGTGCAAGAATACACATAATATACACACACATACACGCACACACACAAAAGCACACACACATACATACACATACACACACATATATTTATATATATATATATATATATTAGTACTGGGCAATGATTAATCGCGATTAATCGCATCCAAAATAAAAGTTTTTCTTTACATAATATA
>JAUCMS010000079.1:5936784-5974179 GCA_032357445.1 Enteromius radiatus
CACACACACATATATTTATATAGATATATATATATATATATATATATATATATACACACACACAGTCACCTGTGCATTCAAAAGAGTGTCTCTGTTCTGCATGCAAAACACCAGAATCCATTTTACACCATGAAGAATATCACATTGTTTCAAGCCATGGATGGCCTAATTTCCAGTGAATGAATGAAGCGAACATGTTTATGACGGCTTGGAAATGACAGAAAGCTATTATCAGCCACAGTCTCAATCCCCTCCTTCTGCGAATCAACAGTCACAATTGCAGATCAGCAATGAACAGATCATTCGGGGGGCTCCTTTGTCCCGCTGTCTTTCAAAAATCATCATGATGTTGAATTTCTGACTCATCTGTCTTAATTTCCTCTGTCCCCCCCAATGGCGACGATAACACGACTTGCTTATTCGTTATATTTAGATTTCTATTTACGTCAAGCAGGGAAAGCATGTGCGTAACATCATGACATGAGGGTGAATATGAGGTGAAACAGGGAAGTAAGGTAGAGGTGATATTGAAATTTAAAGAAGATGCTTTCTGGGCACAAATAAAAAGCATCTTTTTATGCTACCTGTCAGCGTGTTTAACAGTTGTCGTCTTACAGAGCCACAGCACGTAAATCACTGCTACAGACACCATCCGTCACCCCAGGCCCGATAACAGCCTGCCAGACACAAGCTGCAGCCTTCTGCTCATCCTCGCACTGCCTCTGACATTAAAACAAACCAATCCAATATAACCCAACTTCACCAGATGTTTGTTGCAGGAACTTCTGAAAAGCACAGAGGAATCATCAGAGCATAAAATTGCAACTTTTAATGTATTAAAACTTTGAAAAACACTTTGTAAATCCACCTTGAATGTTTGACGATTTTCCTTTCAAATGAGAATTTGATCAAATTTGTCTACTATATCTGGCAGCATGTAATGTGACATGCAGATGAATTTTGGAATAAGCATATCTTTATTCACCAGAAACAGCATGCTAGTATGCCATTTCCAAGTATGCTAATAATGTGCCAGAAATGTTATTTAAAACGTTCAAACATTCGATAACTGACAATGGCAAAGCTGTATTTCTGTGGTTTTCTTAGGCAACATCATAACATTCTTAAGACTAACACCACTTTTAATTTCAAGCCATTTTGGCTCATCAAAAACACTTTTTCATGTCAGAGCCATGGTGTTAAAACCGCAAAAAAAAGAAATGAAAAAATATTCTTCCTGACTGACAAACTCACCTGATTATTAATTATCCTAATCTTCGATTAAGCCCAGAACATTTTACCAGAAACTGTTTTACATATCAAATAACCCACTTAGCTCACTGTATCATATTGTAAGCCACAACGTACTTAAGAGGGAGTAAATGAGCCCAGGCTGGGCGCCATGGACTAGACAGCCAGTAAATAACAAGGGGATCCTCTTCCCTGTTGACAAGGAAACGCCTCCAATAAGTGAGAGCTGTAGTGGTCACGCTGGCAGAATCCAGCCACGTCATGAAGAGGCTGTGCTCTCCACTCTGCACTCACAAGCATTGAAACCCGACCCTGTGACCACTTCCAACATCTCGGGACTGCACGAAAATAACCCTCCTAGCGGGAATGATGTCAGTATTGTAGTGCACCAGCCTGCATTAAACCAGGACCTTGCTGCTGAACTCAGTGAGCCATGTAAACAAGCTGCTTTCAGCCTTTTCACATTTACAGTTTTTGTAAACACTTTGAGAGGTGAACGTCTCAGTTACGTATGCAACCCTCGTTCCCTGATGGAGGAAACGGAGACGTTATGTCGTGACAACAGACTGGGGTTCTTTCTTGGGAACCCTGATTCGCTCTGATTATGAGAAAACGCCAATGAAAATTGTCTAGTGGAATTTGCATCCTGAGCCACTCCCCGTTGTGCAGGTATAAATAGGCAGCAGGTGCAACCGCTTGACAGGTTTTGCTGTGGAGCCAAGGGCCAGTCCCTGGCCCCCAGTGATGGCTTGAGGTTGTGGCAAGGGGACATAACGTCTCCATTCCCTTCATCAGGGAACGAGGGTTACATAACAGAGATGTTCTCTGTCTGTCAGTCACTACAAGTTATGTTGTGACAACAGACTGGGGTCCATATGGAAAGCGCCACAGCCTGAACCCCATCACAACCAACAGCACTGCAAATGATTTCAACCTTCATGAGGATTGCTTCAGATCCTCCTATTTGTTGTTAAAGTTTGGCAGAACGAAGGGGAAGCGGGCCTTCTGGAGAAGGGTGCTACGGAGGCCACATCAGGAAAACTTCACCGTGGAAGAATACACACATGAGATTGCCCGCAGGGAATGTGGACACCTAGCCCACAGCTCCGCCAAGTCTGACTGCCAGGGATGCTGGAGGATGCTCGACCAAGGTTCGTGGACCAGGAACTCGACTGGGAGAAAAAAAGCGCTTGTATCCCCATGTGAGGGGGAATGATGCAGCAAGCAGGACACCGACCAGTGTCCTGGAAGACTCTGGCAGAACCCGGAGGAGTTTGTAATACCATGCGAAGGTATTCAGTATCGCCCATCCCGCAGTTTGACAAATGTCTGCCAGAGAGGCGTTGTGCGCCAACGCATGGAAGGAGGCCACACTCCTAGTGGAGTGTGCTCTCACGCCCAGGGTACAAGGCTTGCCTTGGGCCTAGTTGGCCTAGGTGATGTCATCTACTATCCAGTGGGCCAACCTCTGCTTGGAGACAGCCTTCCCTTTTTGCTGACCTCCGTAACAGACAAAGAGCTGCTCAGAGCTTCTGAAGCTCTGGGTGTGGTCCACGTACAAGTGCTGGGCTCTGACGGGACACAGCAACACCAAGGCTGGATCTGCCTCCTCCGAGGGTAGTGCTTGCAGGTTCACCACCTGATCCCGAAAGGGTGTGGTGGGAACCTTTGGT
Organism: Enteromius radiatus; assembly: GCA_032357445.1. NCBI lineage: Eukaryota > Metazoa > Chordata > Actinopteri > Cypriniformes > Cyprinidae > Enteromius > Enteromius radiatus. The sequence continues at coordinate 5,939,709 of JAUCMS010000079.1, forward strand.
CATGTATCCAGGCCAGGGTCTCAGGACCACGTGAGAGTAGGCCAGCCCGAACACAGGGCACTCTTCGCTTACCGAAAATGCTTGGCGGTCCCCGACCCTCTTGATGGAAGTGAGCGTGGTCAGGAGCGCTGTCTTCGCAGACAGGAACTTAAGCTCGACTGAGCCTGAAGTCTGAAGGCCAGCCAGTACAACAGAGAGGCCCAGGAGGGTACCAGGGACGACCTAGGAGGATTTAACCTCCTGGCGCCCCTCAGAAATCTCACAATGAGATCCCCAAGGACCGGCCATTCACTGCATTGTGATGTGCTGCAATACCAGCCATATATGCCTTCAAAGTGGAGGGCGACAGCCTGCGTTCCAACTTTTCTTGCAGGAAGGAAAGAACTACTCCAATCATACATGTTCAGAACACCAGCTAGCGAACAGACTCCACTTCAGAGCATAGGCGTGTCTTGTACAGAGGGGGCTCTAGCCTGAGTGATAGTGTCTACCACCACTGGTACCATAGGATGCCTCCCCAGAGAGAACCTCGGGTGGGAGCCACCCTCGTGCAGCTCTTTGAGCGCCTTGGCTTGGTGAACCTGCAGGATCGCCATGGCGTGCAGGGCTGCGGCAGCCTGACCAGCCGCACTGTAGGCTTTAGCAGCAAGTGTTGTTGTAACCCTACAGGGTCTGAAGGGGAGACACGGACGACCCCTCCAGGTGACAGTGCTCTGTGGGCACAAGTGCACCGCAACCGCCCTCTCCACCTGGGGAATGTCCACGTACCCCCTGGCTGCCCCACCGAGGGCGGTGAAGATGGAGGAGGGATAAGAGCGGCTTCTGGCAATAAAAGGAGCCATCCACGACTTTGTCAGCTCCTCATGTAGCTCCAGGAAGAATGAAACCAGAGTGGCCTGTGATTGTGAGGCGTTCCTGGGCCTCATAACCGCCCGAATATGGCCCCGACAAATCACTGAAATCAACGCAGCGAGTCACTGACGGTCCGCCTGCAGACCCGTCCGCCTGCAGAGAGGTGAGATCGCAAGACTGACATGGGCACATGGGCCTCGAAATGAGCACATGCACCCTCCACGAATGCCTCTTCAGCATGCTGGATGCCCAGACACTGAAGGTAGGTGATTTAAGTCTGGAAAGTCGCTGTAAATCGTGTGGTATTGTACAGAATGCCAACAATACAGAAAAATGCTGGAGAAAAAGACTAATACTCAATAGAGGTAAAGTCACGACAGATTTTATTCTTCTGGTGCATATCTAAGGCAAACGGCTAAATAATGTAGAAAAAAACATCAAAGGGCAGGTCATAGTTCAGTCTGATAGATGTTGATTGGATGGAGGAAGATCTGATTGCAAGCTTGCAGTCAGTTGTAAGAAAGGGGCACGGTTTATGTAGACTAAATGATACATTAAACACAACATAGCTCACCAGTAGGTCTGTTGTTTCATCAGAAGATAGTTATGACACAGATTAAAAACGTAAAGACTCAATAAGCAGCATTGGTTGCATGATACCACATGAAATATAAAATAAGCTTTTGTCCTAACCACTTGCAACCACAACAGTGTTTGGTTTCTATTTCTATGGTGTCATAAAACGGAGCCACATCCGCACAACAGATATACTGACTTTCATGTACTGTATTAAAACATCACACTGTACATGGACAGATTTAGCTTAGGACAGCTAACTGAGGGCTCTTCTTCTCCTTTTCATAAAGCATCACAGTTCATGTTTGCCTGATAAGAAATACTAATCATAATTGCGTTGTTTATCATAAAAGCAATTATGATAATCACTTCCTATTAAATTAATAAATGAAATAATTATAATTTATGCCACTATCTATTTAAAAAAAAAAACATCCTAGATGAGAAAACGCATTAGTGCATGCAAAAAGTCATGCAAAGTTGCCACAAGGCAACTGCCATCAGTTTTCTGTAAAATAGTTAGATGAAGTTAATCTAATTAATGTAAAGATACTGAAAATAAATCATGAGTATTAGCGTTTAAAGTAATTTGTGGACTACAGTCACCCCTGTAACAGTCAAGAAAAGTGTTTGATTACCACAGAAAATCTAACATACTGCCACAAATACAGTCAAACATAATGTGCATTGAAGCCTGATTTGGGACAATATCACTGAGGGATGTCATTCAAAGGGATCAATGAACTGCAATCAAGACCTCCTTCACTTCCTGTGCCAGTTCCACAGTGTTTAGCATTTAATTGCTGCCCCGCTCTACACCAGCTTCCCGCTATCTGATTACTGCAGAGGGAACAGCTGTTTAGGATATACTGCAGAGCAACGAAGAGAAAGGAAGAGATACAGAGAGCTTAGATGGAGAAGGCTGCAATGCTTGCCCTGTCACAACCACAGTATCATCCTTCTTTACCAAAACATAAGAGAGCTGGGTCACATGTTCCGAGTCGGCTTGAGGTCTCAAAGAGGGTAGCAAACATTATGTTGACTCTGTATATAAGTGAAAAGCTTGCTGTCATTTAAGTACAAGCGTTTTTCTGACCACATGAAATGCCTTGCACTAACCATAGCTAACCACAGGAGCAATTTCAGGGAGTAAATGATGATTTAAGGGGGTGCGATTAAGAAGATGAGCGTCATTTTGCTCCATTTTACACTCCATTTTCGGTTTTAGATGTGCCAGCTTCCTGTCTGTGCACATAAGATGGGTGAAATGAAATGTTGTGGCGTGTGCTGTGATTCAATCTGGAAAAGGCGTCAATAACTCGCTGGGGTATTGCTGAGGCTCTTGGTTGAATGTGTTCAGTAGTGCATTTTGCTCCTGTTCTCAGGGGTGCTACAACAGTCATTGAAGATTTGGTGCATAAATACATTGTTTTTTTCCTCCATCTCTATCTGTAGAAGAGACATTCATCACCTCAACATGTCGTCTTCTATTTCGTACCGACACTCAATAGTAATTTGTGTTCATTACCCTTTGGTTTTCTGTGACATAGGTGTAAAACATATTGACTAAGTAACAACGGAAAATGTCATTTCCGTTTGATTCGCCGTGTGCGAGGGATGTCAAGTTGATCGATAATTTGTGGTGGCAATAAATGTCAGTGAGATGGGAAAGTGTTGCGATATCCGCCAGTGTGGTCGTCCAAAGTCATTCATCAGTCGAGACAAAAAGCTGGCAAAAAAAAGGCCATCCCACCTGATCCCTAGTGCAAATTTATCCTGACACGAGATGGATGCAAATGACCATTGCAGCTCGACAGGCAGCTAAATTTATGCTTGAAGAGGTATACATTTGCGTTGGAGACTGCCTAATAGAAAAAAATTAAACTGCAGTACCGTTAGAAGCTAATGTTATAAACAACCTCAAAGTTAGAGTTTATGTTGGATTCAATTTGGTTTACAGAGATAGGGAGGTAGAGTGAAAATAAGCTGAAGCTTCCCAGCATGCACAATTTTAACACAATTAGGAAATCAGCACTCTAAGACCTGCATTAGCATCCTGTGCGAGCAAGGCAGATGAAGGATGGTGGCAATAAACAGCATGTTCACATCACTGGTGCTTTCTCCTGATGGGCCAAGCTGTGCTATAAGAGATGATTTAAGATGCTAAGAGAAATTATGATATTGAGAATGAATAGGAAGTTAATTCAAACCAGGTGGAATCATTTAAACCAGTGGCTCTTCTACTTTTCCTTCTGAAGTGGTGGTTTTTCACATCCAGTTCACATTGGATATCAACCAAATAGTTAGTGTTTGTTGTAAACAAAAAATACCCTTAAGTTTGATGCTAATGACCTTAAATCAAAGGAAACAACAAGAACTTGGCCAGCTAACACTCCCTGCAACAACACTACTATATTTAAGAGATTACATACAAGGATGTGCAGATAATCCAAACTCATTTTCTCCCTTTCACAAAAAAAAAACAAATAATCATCATCTTGTTTCTTCGAAATGCCAACAGGGAGGGAGAGGCTGAGAACAGCTGGCCAATGTGAAATAACTTTCAATAAGGGCTTAGTCACTCTGTGTCTGAACTCATGAAAGGATGCTGAATGGGAAGCTGATGATTTAGAAGGAGACAATGTGTGTGGGCATAAGCAGACAATCAAAAAAAAAAAAAAAAAAAACAATAGTTGGAAGAACAAAAAAAGAGAGTTTATGTCTCAATAGTGCAACAATAATTGACAGAGAAATGTCTATGCAGGAACTGAAGCATGGACCACTTATGCCACAACTTTTTTGTGCATTTCCATTCCAAGAGGATTCCAACTAGAGAAACATCATTATAAAATATAATAATTTAATAACATTAGAAATATCATGCTAATTGATTAGTAGATTTTCTTTATAAAGCAGCTCACAATAGCAAAGAGGTGCTGAATCAAATGATTTTCAAATGTGTAAACACACACAAGACTTAATAAAAAATTCCCATTTATATAAAAATATTAATATTTTTTTTAATTAATTAATTGCTAACTTTTGACTGTTGCATCATAAGATGATTATAATAATGCCAACACTGTAATAAATGATTTTAGATAGTGTCTTCTCATTGTGCTTTTTAAAAGAAACCATGCAATAGAAACATTTTGAAACTGTTTTGCATATTCCAATTAGCTATGCTGTTTGGTTGATTCCTTTTCTTCCATTTGGAGCAATTATTTTAACATTTTCTCATTTCATTCAGTTGATTTGAGTCCAGTAATGCAGTGTGTGGCTGTTACATCCTCATTTAACTAGGCTTAAACACAATTGATGATATCATTTTGCAGGTGTCTAGCTATAGTACAAATGCATTTGTAAATACATTTACGGTAATTGTCACAGTAAGTAAGGTACTTAAAATTGTACTTGTGCCTAATGTTACAGCATGACAGGTTCCACCTAATTAACAAAACCAAAAATCAATCCTAGACCAACAGTTCCCACCTCCACCATCCCACATTTCAAGAAAATGACAATCCAAATCAGTCTTGTACAAATCTGAATAGTCCTACAGTCAACAGGCCAGCAGACAAACGGCACAAACTCAATTCAATACAGTAATTCCTATTCTGCCGGTTTACGAATGAAGCTCAAATGCAAACACAGTGCAACATCATCAAGGCTGTCTAAAACTTATGTTGCATGTGCATTTGCATGCAAATCGACAGCACTTGAAGCAGAAAATTTGGTTTTGATGAAAATGCAAACAAGCCAACAACCACATAACAAAACAAACACGACAACCTCCCCAATGAAAAGCAGTCCGGAAGCCACAAGCAAGATGACTGACAAGTCCTGAAAAAAGAAGAATATTGACAGTATCTATTAAATACACTAATTAATCAGTGAAAATATTAGCACAATTAATACTAAAACAGCGCAGCTGCCAGACAGCATTTATTAGCATTTATATAGACTTTGAAAGGCTGCTGAATCCGCACACAAAATGTTTCAGTCACCCCTTTGAAGAACATTTATACCTTAACTTTCCACACTCGGCCAGGACATTGTTCGTACAGGAGCTGTGATGATGTCACTGACCTCCTGCGGCGATCAAACAGTCATATACCCACCTGAGCTCCTTTTGAAGTGCGAGCTGTGTTGGACTGTTTTCTCTGTGGAGCCCTGATAAGTGCATTAATGCTGATCTGGACTCGCCGCGATAACATGCCCACTGAGAAAGGTGCCCATCCAGAAGCCTCCTCCCACTCTGTTCTGTAGAAAAGTGTCTGTCCCCTGTCTTCACCCACCCTGAGAGAACTGGCGATGTCTCTGTGCTAATAAGGCCTTCTCATTAGCATTCTGCGCTAACGGTCACTGCTGCCCCACAGTGTAGCACTCAGGTCTCCCGGTCTAAAATGGGTGTGTAGCGGCAGATGAAATGAATGTGGACCGGGATGGGTACACAGAGGTGAAGAGGGAAAGTCTCCTCAAACCTGGTAGCGCAGATTCAGCCACCGCGCTCCTGTCAATCAAGCTTAGAACCGCATCAGACCAGGCGTCTGCAATGATGTGACAGCATGCAAACGGAAGCCAGCAAATCAGCCTAGGAAGCAGAAAGGTTGGCACACAATGAGATAATTCTTGTAGTGCTGCGAGAGTGAGTTTTAAAAATGTGTTTAGAAGCCGGCCAAACAAAAGAGCCCTTGGGTTTAGCTCACTTTATCATTTATATGCATTCTGCAAAAATAAATTAGGGTGCCAATTATGGTAAACATAGAGGAATGAGCAAACAAGCGAGCAAACAATGCTGCAATGTCCTGATGATTAACCCTCATGTTCTGTTTGGGGTCGGAGAGATGCTAAAGAGATGCTGATTTTACTTTTACTTACAATACAGTGTGTTTAACACAACCCCAGAGTTAAGCATTGAAAAGAATCACATGATTAAAAATGTGTGTCTGCTATGTACATGATAATGGCATGAAGCTTGCTGCTCTACACAGTCTCATGTAAGCATGGGCGTAAAGTTGAGATTAGCCGTTTCTCATAGAGGGTGATGAGTGAACTCTTTATCGCGGTTTGACAGAGATGGCCTCCCACAAGAGCAGGGCATCAGGATATACTCAGGGCTTAGAGCGTACTCAATCCACAAGGAAGAAAAGTCATGCAGTGCACCGATCTCTCCCATCACAACTTCTTAGCTGGTTGTATAACCTACTGTGTGGGCTCTGCGTATCATCTCTCTCCCAAGTAGTGATTCGTCATGCCAAGTGTGTGAAGCAGAAAGCTAGCGCAAATCCGACAGTCAGTGCAGGAGCTCAGAGGGACTGCGTTGACGGTGACATTTTAGTGTTGTGTAACTACACCTCAAAACCATATTCAGACTGGTGCATTTGGTTTGTGATCTCTGCTCTTCTTTGTGTTTGAATGCGAGATGTGAAGTATAGCAGCAAACACACTCTTGAAACATATTTGGGTTCTTTTCTTCTACATTTTTCTCACACACCAAAAGCCTGATCAGAGGGGTGGACAGAGACCAGATTGGCCTCCAAAGGTTGCTGATTTAAAACCGGGTTCCACTAAAACTAGGACAATGTCCTCACCACAGTTTAAAAACTCAAGACGACAGTAAACAACTTTAAAGTAGTGTAGGAAATGGGGTACAACTGTTTAGGGGTACCTTTAGGGGTACAACTGTTGTTACTGAGGCAGTACCTTCCAAAGGTTATACATATTCATATCTTTTTAATAGTACTGCCACAGTGATAAACTGTTGTACACCTAAAGGTACTACTTTTTAATTCCAGCATAAGCATCAACACCATTCTGAATAAAAGTTCCTGAAAGAAATCAAATACTACATATTTAGAGTCACTGAAGTTGACTTGTAAGAACCTTGACATAAATGGCGCCACATCTCCACAACAAGCTCACAGAGCACTTTATTTTTTAAAGTGTACTCAAGACCCTACACTAAGGACACAGGCATCCATCTGTCAGCTAGAATTTCCATATCGCCCTTGACCCACTCTTCTTTGATGTCTCTGAGATCTCTGACACATCATAGGCAGGATCCCCACAGAGGGCAACTGGAACATGTACACTTTTGAACCCTCTCAGTGCCTTCTGTACAGGTTCCATAGCTGTGTAATCCTGCCAGGTGGAGGAACAGCTGATCTAGGCCCAGTGGCGTTGGCTTCACATACTTCATAATTTTCACCTCTGATGAGCACAGCTATCTGTCCCACAACAGACTAACGTAGGTCATAGGGGCTCAGGACACGTCTTTCAAAGCGAACAAAACTCTGCCCTTATCTTTTTTGCACAAAAGCCTGGCAAGCTTGAAAACTCATTATTGCTGCCTTGTTGCAGAGTCAGGGTATGGTGGGGATAACAAACTTCATGGACAGTTTCCCAAAAGATATATTTAAGGTTTGTTAGGCACTGACACAGAGCCAAACAGAAGTGCCTTAAGGGTTTTTTTGTAACTAAGGCTGATTCGGCCTTGAATAGTACTGGCAGGAAACAGTTGGGTGTCTTTTTGTGAAAAGTGCCAGCACTGCAGTCCCCCATCCCCCTTCATTTATTTTTCTTTCTTTCAATCTCACTTTTTGTGCCAACTTGTTCATTTCCTGCCTCATGGGTGCGGATGAGGATGAATTGGGTATTTCCTCACTGAAAAGCTTTGTGGATTCTCCACAGATCATAGGGCTCAATTTTTAACTTGCTTTTACATGCAAACCACATTACGCTAATACTAGGTACTGTTGAAGTTCTGGAAAACAACTTAATGAGAACTGTCACAAAAGTTACTAAACCAAAACTAGTTAGTAAGTCAACAAACATAAGTTCTGTAGAGCTGAAATACAAGCAAGAAAACAACAATTGCATGAAAAATCCCATATTCAATGCCATAACATTTGAAATCGTACATAAAAGCTTTGCCTGGAAAACCCACAGGCTCTTTCAGCAATAATAATTCAGTAGAAGCTGGGTTTTCCTAAAGCCAAAAGAGAGAGGCATCCAAACTGAATAAATGGCTGAAGGAGGTGGCGAGAATCCTCCTACCCAGCAATGTGGGTAATTATTTCAAAAAGCTGTTTGTACTGCGGGCGACATCAGCTTAAGACATGGCACAGGAACATGGAACAATGCTACCCTAAGGGAAAGAGCCAGAGAAGGGAAGACAGACACAGGTACTGTACGGTTTAGGTACTGTAGGAAAAGATATAATATTTGGAAATTATAGCTACAGTATGTCAACAGCAAAAACACACTGGGTGACTTGTTTGATTTTAATACATTTCACACTATTTGAAAGACAGTGTCAACTGTATGCAAGGTACCAAAAACTGCTCTCAATTGTAGTTTTTGGGGATCAGTTAGAGCATACCATGCATGCATTCTAGATAAAGATAAACAGATACATTCTAAATAGATAAATCGTTCAAATCATGTGCACAATGCTGAGTCTGATTAATATGCAAGCTTTAAAGACTGAGCCAATCTCATTGCAACTGAATGATTCAAGTCTGTTCATCATTTTAAAAAAGACAAATTACTGCTTAAGTCCAAACGAAACAGAAGATTTCACAATATAAACACTGACTGTGACTTTCAGTCTAGGGCAGCAACAACGTTTAATACTCAGCCATTCACACAAGACATATTCTCACTTGGGTTTTGGCATCTAGGGTACTGAGAAATGTTTTAAAAAGGTGAACTATATTTAACTTTAAGAGTCTTAAAGTTAAAAACTGTCTCACTGTAAAAAATGTGAGTATGGCACTAGAGTAAACATGGCCAGTGACCACAACATCCATTCTTGGTATAAACTGACATAGTGAACGTCCTAATAGAATGTCCTATTAAGGAGAGAGGATAGTTAAATCTAGTCCCTGTGGACTAAACAAAAGTTTAAGCATTCAATATTTATGAAGTCGACTGTGACAGATTAGTTCGGGAATAAAGTCGAAATGCTAAAGTTAAATGCTAAAAAAGTAAGAAATTAATTCAAAAGGGTCAAGGACAACATTCTTTTGATTTTGACAACAACTTTATACCTTTGGGTGCGCCGCACTGGAAAGCGAACTCTCAGAACTGTTTTTTCCACACATACTGAGGAGAGGGACTCTGCCAGATGGATTTGCGTGCACTTCGTGGCCCCAATTTCCTTTCGTAACATACTTCATTAACAGTATGTTAATCTCAGGTTTGTTGATATGACTTTGAGAATCCATTTTGCTCTCTGTTTCCTAGTGCATCTATCTCTCTCATCAACCTTCATTTGCGACCTTCTCATTGACTGCCTCTTGTATAGAGTGTGGCAGTTTCGAAAACCCAGCGTACGGAGGACTCGTTTGTGCCATTTACTCACTTGAAAATCTCATCCGTAGCCCAGAGCTGCACCATTAGCATATGCTACGAGCGCCAAAGGAAGTGTCAGCACTAATTACTATATACACACTCAGAAAAAGAGTTCTGAAGAGCTTAATGACTCCAACGACTTCCAAACACAAAAATAGTATTATGCTCCACGTTATAAGATTTTCTTATCGATGTTCAGTATTTATGCAATTCAGATGTCTTCCTTCTCGTACTTCAGCACAGGAGCTTCAGCTGACATCCGCAGCGAAAAATCAATAAAGATATAAGCATTCTATAAGAGCATATCATTCCCAAGCAGAACACTGAATGTACCCAAAGCGCTCGTCATGCACACACAAATGGCTTTTGATTAAAATATCTTTTTGTTCTATAAAGTTCCGCTGTTTATGACTGGAAAAAAGCATTTTAAGAAATGCAGAATTGATTACAGCTTTGCAATGATAAAATTGTCACTCAAAATAAGAAGCAGACAGAAAAAAATGGCATGAAAAGCAGCAGACTGCTGCAAATATGACCACAGAAAAGGAAAAAGTAAAGCTTGCCTTTCACTCAATGCAGTGATGAGCACAGAAATCTTCAGGGCCAGCACATGATTTGATAGAAAAAAAACATTACATTGTACTTTCCATGGCTACAATTACAAAATGTGATTGTGTGTCGGATGTGTGCATTTTTTTTAAAAAATGCATATGTAATTTTTAGACAACATCAAGATTAAAAAAATCCATAAAATGAAAAAATATAATTATTTAAGATGAGAATCAGACCTGGTTCTGTTGCTAAAGTGGCTGTCCCGAGCATATTTTAAAATATCAATGGGATGCCAGCATTACTTAAACCACCAACTGTTACTTTACACAAAAAGCTGGGTAATAAAGGGTTTAATAAAGGTGTACATGGCAACACAACGGAAAGTTTGGCTTTACTCATGGTATTTGACTAAAGTTCATAATAAATGAACTTATTAGAATAAGATTGTCCCATCTTGACAAGATTACATTTCTCAGACTCTTAGTCATACTGTGGAGACCTGCTACTGTGGAGAGTTTAATAATAAACCGGAAATATTTTTGCACTTCTCATAATAGCATAAAATATCTCTTACATTTTGTTATGAGGTATTGCTTTGGCAAAGCATCAGTTAGTTGAACTAAAATAGCAAATCACAAATGGCTTGGTGACAAGCTTATTTAAACAAGTATACAGTCTGTCACCCAAAGTTAAAAGTGTTCATGAGAGCAGCTTGTGATCCAGTGTGAATGTAATGTGAATTGAGACTAATCAAAAAAAAAAAAAAAAAAAAAGCTTGATTCCACTATAAAGTCCAGGTACAAGTCAATGCACAGGCTTTTTAGTCTGTTCGTGGTCACTGAAAAGGGCTTGGAGCTCCTTATTTTGCTCTCAAAAAGCACCAAATTAAATAATTTAATTTAAAAAAAGAACACCAGAAAACCATTAGCAGCTACTTTTGCCCTATAAATGAAGGCCAATGCCAAAATAATTATTTCTTTCCTGACCCATAACACCCCTGATTCAACAGCTACACTCATCAGATAACTGATTTATTGAATCAGGCATGTTAGTTTGGGCTTTGAATGAAAGCTTTCTGTTATGGAATCCAGCAATCTGGATGGAAATCAGATTACTGCATCAAGTACAAAGTACTGTTAAGGTCGAACAAAGTTAAGTTCATCACTTGCGAACCACAATTGTGCATAGACACAACAAATGTCAAAGAACCATAAGGACATTAGCTAGGTTGCGAAAGCCTCAGACACAGTGGGAGACATTGAGTGCACTTACACTTGTACATTAATGAAGGGAAAAGAATATTCTTGGGTATTTCTTGTAGACTGGTCTACCATTAGTTAGCGGGAAATGTTAGGCTAGCACAGAACATGCATAACAAACTAAAGGTTACTTAAAGTCAACCTTTTTTTCTTCTCAGAATTGCGAACAAAAAAAAGAAACTTTACTGAAGGTAGGCTGTTTTTTAAAAAATACTCCAAAGTATGCTGCACACATACCCTTCAGATCTGATTGGCTGGTTTTGGCAACTTCTGGGAGCTGTGTGTTTTTAATTGATCTGCCAACAAGCAAATGAAAGTTATAAAACGGGTTTATTTGAGACACTTATGTAGATATAAATAATTCATATTGATTTTCATGTCAGGGTTACATCAAGGCTAGTTTTAGATTTTACAGACCCTAAATAGAAAATAAAATAAAACTGTCAATCTGACAGCTTTCCTGTGTAAGAGAACAAGCTGCAATACAAAAGTCTGCACAGAAAGTGACTGGTCAGTATGCTGAGGCTTTCCTTTTTTCCCCACAAAAATGCTTTTCACAAGCCCTTCCATCTGAACTCTAGTACATCAAAGAGGAAAAGCTTGCTGATTAATCCTCACAAGAATATTCACTCAGGTTTTCCTTCGAAAAACACCCTTCTCTACCAATTCTCATATGAACAAAGGTTTCATTGTGTAACTCCAGACTAAAATATCGTTTGATCTAACTGACAGTCAGACAGACAAATACAAAACCAAAAAGGTCATAACACAATTTATTACATTTTCTAACACGGTACAGTAGAACCTGAGGGATGGTTTTCCATGTAAACGGACTGTTGATCTTTTTTCTTTTTGTTTTGCTTTGCTACTTTTAATTATTAAATGGCATCCTCCAGCTAGAAAAACAGTCCTTGAAAGTGACAGTAAACGGCAAGAGAATGTGTAACAAACTGTATCTAGACTATTGAGACTAGTAACTGTTTTTATGAGCCATGTCATTTATTGCGTAACACAATATATGATACTGACTCGCACACATACATCTCTCTCGCTCATCTCTCAGCATGAGAAAATGTTCATTTCTAACTCCTAACTGAGGCACAGCACGAATCTGCCGGAAATTCAAGTATCTTCATTATACAGTAACTGGATGAACAAACACTTGTATTGTATTAATTATGCTGTAAAACATAATACATGGACACAATATTGTTAACGTTGCTTGATAAACAGATATCATAAAGCGTTCATAGCCTGACCAATCAGCATTTAAGACTTAAATCATGTGATATTCAAGTTAAAAGTTTTTTTTATGACATTTATTATTAGTTTTTCTGGCTGATTTCTGAATTTAACAGATATGGTAGAGACTATAAAAATTTTCACTGGTATTTTAATGGAAGTTAAACATGGTTATAACTCCTAATCAGAGACAAATGAAGTGTTAATTACAGTTGCTTTATAGATATAATGCAATTAAATGTGTTGAATGCAGATAACTAGGTAGTCCATCACACTGTGTGGAACATTCTGGAAGAACATAAAAACCCAGTTAATGCATTCAACAGGGGAAGCGGCTGTAAGCTGCAGACTGAGTGATCACTCAGATTTCCTCCCAATTATCTAGTCCTCACGTCAATGTGGTAATTGGCCAGAGAGCCCACACCGATCATGTTTCCTTAGCATTTACCCTTTGACTGCAGAAAAGACAACATTATGGCATTATGTGTGTTCTATACATCTCACAGCTTTATAGAGTCTGAATTCAAAGTGACTATCTACCGACTATAGCACATGCTATGCAAAGTGATCAGAGGGGCTAAGACAGCTGAAAGGCTCACTGAGAAAAAGGTTTGCGTGATAAAACCCTCTTGGGGATGTTCCACCCTTACAGCCATACTAGTGTGCTCCCTGTTGCCTTCCTTAATGCAAGTACTGTGCTTACAGAGTTAAACTAGAGATACAGGTAATACTCTAAGTCACATCAGTCACAACAGCATCTAAAACACTCAATTATGCAGAACTTTGCAGTATGTTTGAATGTGCAGGATTTGACAGAATTTCAAGGTACAGTTCACCCAAAAATGAACATTTTGTCATTAATTACTTACCTTCATATCCTTCAAAACATGTAAGACCTTCATTTATCTTCAGAATCCGAGAGCTTTCTGACCACAATGCAGCGATCACATTCATGGTGCAGAAAGATAGTAAGGAGGACATTGTTAAAACAGTTAACATGACTTCAGTGGTTCAAGTTACAAAGCTACAAGTATACTTTGTGCAACTTCATTCAAAAATGTCTTAATTTTCTACCTTTCTGGGCTGTGATCATGGTAGGTTGCTGTCTAATTAGGGTCAAAAAGCTTCATCAAAAATCTTAATTTGCAGCCAGAAGATGATTAAAAGTCTTCAGGGTTTGGAAATGACGCAAAGGACTAGAATCTTTATATGTAAATGTTCTGATGCAGTTATAAACAAACCAGGCCACTCTAAAAGAAATGCATTTAAGATTTCAAAGCATGAATCTTTTCCTGCAAATAATCCTATAATCAGCATGAAGATGGCCAAAAACTAAACATTCTCTGAAATAAATGTCCCTAATAATAAACTCATTTTTACCACTCCACTCCAGCAAAGCAAATGACTCTGGCATCACCTCTGCAATGACACCAGTAATGGACTGAGAAATCTTCTTTCATCACTTGCAACGACACATCTGAACACTCATTGATCATTTGGTTCACTCTGCACCCAAAAAGTATCTACAGCAATCAATTTCCACACCGTGCTAGAAGGCTTTAATTACGCCGCTTTGTCAAGTAATCACACACATAATTATGGCAGGAGCACTCCTCGTGATGCTCAAAGACAAACCGTTTCAAGTCCCTCTGATGCTCTTTTCATTTTGCCAGCTACATCAGGGTGAGCTTTGTTGCTGGAGATAAACACACATGCTCCACATGAGCGTAGACTGAGAAAGAACAAGTAATTTTCTGCGAAAATTGGGATGAGATTGTTGGGCCGCATAAGTGTCCCGCGTCCCCAGCTGTGCTCAATAATCCCAATTGGCTGTTGACGTGAGGAGGCTTTGCTGTTCACGCTAGCACTTTCCTTTCCTCGCTAGCACTAAACTGCTATGATAAAAACAGTTGTCCCCAAGCCAATTAGCAGTGTGCTTCTATTCCTTCATTGGAAAGGACTTGAAGGAAAGGGAATCTCTCACGCCTAGAGCCTCAACAGGGTATGCTAACAAACCCCACGTGCCTAGCTGACACCAAGCGATGCCAAAAGAAAAACACCTGAGGCATTGCTAGCATTGTCACTTATTGTGTCAGTACAGCAACCCCTTTGAACGAACACTAATCACGACTGAAAAAAAAATGCATGAGTTTATAAGTTGTAGATTTATACAATATATTCCCACTGTTCACAGTCTTCGAATGTGAAGCTTTGAAGGGACTTGGAGGAATAAAGGTCCCATGTGACCACTGAGAACTGCTGAAGCGGGCCGCCGAGACTCCTAGTTAATTGCTCCCTCAGAGCAAAAAAAGGGGCACCTGGTGAGGAAAAGGTGGTGAAGGAGTGGTCGACCATGCAGGGTATTGTTGAGCTGGTTTGTCTTGCTTACAAACACCTTATATGCTATTTTTAGATTCTCTCAGTAAGATAAGCACCGGAGTCTGTTGTGGTGCTCTCCATCAAATACAAAACACTTTGAAGGTATTGTTTCAACAAGTCCTTCAAGAACAGGACTTTGGTTAAAAGAAGACAAAAAAATAAATCAATATGAGGATGTTTACTTGATTAACTGATCTTTTTTTATTCTACAACTTGCCTTTTTAATAACTGCTTACTTAAATAATCAAAAGAACTTAAATGCTTGCTTATACTAAAAAAGCATGCTGCATTTACTGTAAGGTCATGACTTCATTAATTTAAGACTTCTGCTCTGCTTTAAGATCTTTTTGAGTGCTTAGTTTCTGAAAGGGAAAATTAAAATTTTTAAGACCAACAGAGATCCTGTAAAAAATAATAATTACTCAAGAGCTTGTTTTGCCTGCGGTATCAGAATAAGTAACAAGAACTGTGATATCATATAGCATTGACTTTAAAATGATGTTATCATGAAAGACAGATGACCTTACTAATCATTTTTATCTAATACGCTACCACAACTGCTCAATATCACATTCAGAAAGAAAAAAAAAAATGTGCAAGGTACCATTAAGAATACCCTCACGGTCAGTCTGTCAAAGGGTTTGTGAGTTTCAATGATGGTAATTTAAATAGGCAGTGAAGGAATAAATTAACTCCGTCATTCACCAAGTGGGAATTCACAACTTGTCATAATGTCATGTATAATATTTCACTTTCCACCATACAGTGAAGGTGCACCTTGGGTATTTTGTCACCTGTGAATGAGATTCTGAGCAGAAAGCAATAACAGTTATAAAACTAATAAAATGAAAATATAAATAATAGCAGTTTAAAACGCACCTGGCTGTAAAAAAAAATAGATTAACACTAATATTAAAAGGAACCAGCTGCTTAAAATCAAGTGAACAAGATAAGGCAGTTAGAAAATAGTGAATTAAAATCTCAGAACAATGAATCCATCTGGAAACAAAAGCATGCAGAAGTTTGGGAACACCACAATCCACAAAAACATTTGTAACCTGTAATTAAAACACATTTTCAAAATGTCCAAAACTATATTTGTACATTATAAATCTAAAACATTTTGGCTACAATCCACCCGAATGAAATACGGGAAATGAGACTAAACTGCAATAATGAGCTCGCAAATACAAGCTAAAACTAAAAAAAGAATCCTGAAGATAGAAAACTACAAGTTAAAAAAAGTATGTTTAAACACTACAATTAAAAATTCCAAACAACAATCACTTCCAAGCAATCAATCATAGACAAATAAAACAAACATTGATTACCATATTAAATGAGGACAGAGGTTGGGTGCCCAACATTAAAATAAATCACAGAAAAAAACTTTTAAATTACGCACTGATCAGCTCTGTTTTGTTGTGACATGAATGGCCTCTAAAAGTAAATATAAACTTAATTGGACAGGAATCCAATCAATCAAAATGCAATCAACCAAGTGTAAAAAAGTTCTAAATGTTATTTGCAGAACTAGTATCTTGGATAATATTACAATCCCTTGTCAAGATCACAAATCTATCACACTTCACTGTAAAAGCTATAAACAATCATGAGTTACGGCATAGCTCCCTCAAAGTAAGGACATTATTCCTAGTCGTATCAAAAATAGACTTGCATTATAGCCGCAGTAAGCGAGAGAAGCATGTGTGTGTTTGTGTGTTGTAGAGCGGAACAACCCCCTGTGCCGAGAAACATGAATTCAGTGGAAAGTCGCCAGCCAGGATCCAGCGGGAGAACACAGAGTGGCAGACTACTAGACAACACAGAGAGCATCCCTAGTGAGAACACTTACACACGCTCACACACATTAATGCTAGTGCCATTTTCCCCACTCGTTCTTAATAGACAGGCAGCAACATTCAAAAACATACCCTGAAGAGCACATGGCTCAGCCAATCTAACACTCAAAACCCTTGAAGATCTAACTAGGCCACTACCACTGTATGTTACTTTGAGCAGAAAAAGTAAAGATAGTATTTGCTTTCCGAGACAAGAAAAAGAAAAATGTCAGCCTTTATGTATTTTGATATATATTTAGGGATATACAATGCACCCCGAGCTGGTTAGAAATCGATACAAATGTGCGATGATTCAAATCGGTAGAGATATTAAATGATTCATGATACAACTGGGGGTGGGAGTTTATATGATTGTATCTCTGTGGGGAACTGGCTGTCTTTAGAAAAGTGTAGAGGGTATTTTCTTTTAATCTTGCCTCTGTATAATGCATATTTGTGCTGTTTACATAAGCAACCAATGAAATTATATACTATATCTGTTGTTTTAAAAACTGCTCATGTTCAGATCAAGATTAAACTGCAGTTTTTGCCTTCAGTGTTGTAACAATTCTCACATTAAATACCATTATGTACCTACATTACTGTATATTGCAGCTAATTATTTTGGACAGTAAATGGACAGTTTAAACTGATAAAAAACTAATCTTTTTGTCTAAAAACAATTGTGATGCTCACAATGTTGCTTAATTGTGTCAGCCACAAAATCACCACAATCCTATTGTGAATAATCTACATATCAACCAGCCCTAGTCTGCATCTGCCAATTCCATATCCTATATATCTAGGTCAGAAGAAAAGGGTGGGGTACAAAGGGATTGGGAAGATAAAAAAATCAGTCACCAGTCATTCTTCACAGATTATACTCATATAGCACCACCACCATCACACTACAGAGATTCACTTATGGTCTCAAGATGATGACTGAACCTCAACACTGCACAGGAAGTGGAAGAGGAGAGATGCCAGAGGGGCTGGACATAAATGATTGTGCTGTTTGTGCATCCAAAGTAGTCCAACAGGGTTAATTACCAAGCAAGCATCTCAGAGGAAGAAACTAAAGTGGATAGTTTGTTACTAAACACTGTCTGTGATGCAGAAGTACTCATTAGCCGTATATATGTGGCCTGTGTCTCTGGCCAGAGGTTTAATGGAGATGGAGGGCACATTATGCAGCGTGTAGAGCGTGAACATTACTATCTTCTGTAAAATAGCACTCTGAGCAAACGCTCCACAACAACTGGACAACTTTCACAGCACCCGACGATAGATGTTGGGTTATGGGGTGACACTGATCCAGGGGTCGCATGTATGCCACAGAATGCAGAATCATGCTGTGGCAATTCATGGCTATTCCATTTTAGCATTCATCAGGACATTAAAATGGCTATACAAGCGGTGTGGTGCAATGGCAGGTGACAGAGTCAGTTTTTCAATTGCTTTCACATCCTGTGAAGAGGTGGGAAATCAAGGGGGCAGAAATCAATGTCCGCCGTACATTACTTTGAAATGATGCGTGTCTCCAGGCTGATTAGTGTCCCACCCTGCTAGATAAAGTGCCACCACATGATCAATACTCTAATAAAGACAAGCCACGGCTATCCTCTCAGGCAAGATTGCCTCCATGACCCGATGAACCCCTTGTGAGACGCATCCTGAACATAAACCGCCAGTTAAGTGTGAGGTGAGCAATCAATTAGATGAACCAGGTTCAATTTAACATGTATTAAACTAAACTCAGAATAAATGGTTAAATGACTGATATTAAATCAGGTTACATTTAATTTGGGATGCCTAAACTATCTGACTAATCAATATAATCTAATCAGCATTCTAATCAGTAAAGAGTGGCCAAACCAAACCCGTAAGATCTTTTTTCATTTTTGGAACATAAATTGAGATATTTTGAATGAAATCCAAGAGTTTTCTGACCCTGCATGGAGAATAAAAGTTATTTTTGTGCACAAAGTATTTGGACCCTGAGTCTAAAATTTTGGTACAAAATAAAAAAAAATACGGCCTCACGTCATGTCAATCATGTTTAGACACTGCCTCAAAAACGTTTCATTCATCATACAAAAAAAAAGAAAAAAGATTATGTTCGATTTTTTGTTTTTTCGCAAGCATTTTAATAGGAAATAACGAATATCAAAAACCGGAGACACGCATACGAAAATGTCAGACTCCGTGTACATAGACATTTAGCTATTCTTTGCTATTCATAATCATTATAAATCATGGTATCATAGTCATTATTTTTAAGCTCAGGGGGAAAAAAACAGCGTACATTCTAATGAATCTATACTGTATAAAATGCTAGGCTATGTAAAATAAAGGTGACTGAGAATGATCAAAAAAACCGGCACACTTTCTTGAATGGAAGTTTGCTTTACATCAAATACTTGATGAAATGATATGTCAATCTGTCAGGCTGACTGCACATCACGTGGTGAACTCACAGCTGTGAGCGTAGCTTTACATCACACCGCAGCAGCCGATCCCACAATTCAATACCTTATTGCAGATTCACATGCTGACAGTCATTAGCAGGTGCTGCCTTTATGTTCTGGCAGATTTACTGATGGTGAATTTCTCCAACACCTGTGCTTTTGTCTCATTTTCACATGGAGTTATAAAGCTTAAGCCCTTACTGCAGTTTATAGCACACCGTGTTATGTCCAGCGAGGTGCACTGCATTATGGGCTGCAAAGACCTGTACTCATAAATAAAAGCAGGAAGCAAAGAATGGAAACCCATCACACTTGCTACACTGCAGCAACACTGCAGGTGCCCCTGTCCACTCAGACCAGCAAACGAAGCGTGGAAAAGGTCACAGGGACTACCCATACCAGTAAAAAAAGACCAATAAATAACCTTGGCTGAGCATTGGACTAGAATTTCCTCTGAGGGGTCAGAGGGGTGGGTTCTATTCCTTCCTTAACCACTTAATGACTTACAACTCATGCAATTCATATACACATATACCTTATTGTTAGAAGTGTCTGGAACTAGCACTTACTAAAGAGTTCTACTGTAGTGTGGACACTGTAGTTAAGTTTAAGCAGTACTGAGATCTCTCAAAAACTCTAACACACACACACACACACACACACAGGTGGTTTGCAGGGCAAAGCAAATTCATGATTGAAAATAGGTCCAAGCCAGTAAGATCATTTCAAAAAGGTCAGCTCAAAAGCAAAACGGGAAATGAAATGGGTAGTTTTATGGTGTTTTGGAAAGCAAAGTTATTGAATAGCCATGGCTGTGATTGACTCTGCAGTGCCCACAGGAGCCACTGAGATGGAGGAATATTACATCAGATCATTTTTTCCCCCTCACGTGGCAAGATAGATGACGGCTATGGTCAGTACTGAACTTACTGGTGCATGCAGAAGCCCAGAGCAAAGAGAGATTAGTCTAGATTCACATTGTCTCTTAAGTCAAGATTAATACAAAATGCTCTTAAATTTGATACATAACTAAAAAAAAACCTACTGACCTTGTGGTCTAATGATTTCCCCTGTAGACAAACCAACCCTACTTCATGAAGATGTATGGGCCTGTAATTTAAGAATTTCAATAAATGACATAAAAAAGAGCATATGTTCTGCTACAAGTGTCATCCACACCACAAAAAAGTTGTAAGTTTTCTTTAATTAAAAAGCAACTTAAATTATTGAAGATGAAAGGTTTAATTATTTTAATCTCTTAAAAGTCCTAATATTTTTTACTAGAAGTAACAATTTCTGGTTTATAGCAAAGAAAATATTTCCATATACCCTCTGATTGGGCATTACTGTTCCAGCAGGACACAGCTTGCCCAAGCAAGGTCAATTATGAATGATAAGTCCCATCTGCACGTCAATCCATCATCCCCGAGGCAATTTGTTCTCTACTGCTGTAAATTAAAAACTCAGCTTACATTGGTTTATGAGATGTAGTTGGTGGCAAAGTGAGCCTGGAGAGGCACTCCTCGTCATTAAGCATAATTAAGCTGCCAACCTTGTCACCCGTGACTGCGGACGCATGGACAGACTCCGCCGTAGCATCACTTCAAATCATGGCCCTTTTTCGGTTCAGTCACCTGTGCTCCATCAGAACAAGACGCAAATAACCCTCAATTCCACATCATGTTCATTAAGGTCAGAGGAGGTCTTTGATGCTTAATTACGCTTTTGCAGCTCATCTAGAGACGTGCCATGTCTGCTCTGTTTAAATGCAGAAGGAGACCATGTTGTTTTAATAATAACACGGTTTTTACATTCTGTCAAGACTGTAACAATCCTGAAACAATGGTTAGAACATCTCATTGGATGAAATTAATGAGTCTGAGCATTTGAGGTCAAAAAGGACTTGCTAGGCCTTTGTCACTCTGCAAGGATGCACTATTTAGAATTCAGTTAAAAATGCCTTATAGATTCCAATTCAATTCCTGAATTTGAAAATAAAGGATTAACTCACTTCCAAAATAAAATAATCACCTCCATGTCATCCAATATGTTCATGTTTGGAATAAGGTTTTGAGAAAACATTCCAGGAGTTTTCTCCATATAGTGGACTTCGATAAGGACCAATGGATTAGGGTCTTGTCTAGAAAATAAATTGCAACCAAACACCTAATTACAAATATGCAATTAGATATGTGGCACCATTTTAAACATCCTGTTATTTCCCGATCTCACTCTCTGTTGTTTGTCATCACTTCTCTAACTGTGCCCTTTCTATAAAATAGAAAAGGGGGTAAAATTAAAAATTTAATACATCATTGAGGTCAAGGTATCAGTCTGACTAGAGTCTCTGCCAAATCAAGTCAGCCCTTCTGCTCTGGTGCACATTTGAGATTTTGTGCAAAACCAAGCAGGGGCCAGTTGAGACACAGAATAGTCTGACTGCAGTGACCGTCCCAAGACACTTTTCTAGACAAGAGCCTGGAGCAGGGATGTCCTTCCCCCTCCCCATCTACCAAACTTTATTTCCGCATCAGTGGAGGAAAGCTTTGAAAATAAACAGATGGTGAGGAGAGAGAGTAAAAGAAGAGACACCATTACGTTATTCACTTGCTTGCTGCTTCATCTAGAAGGCACCGCTGATTCAGAAAGTATTGGTATTCCCTTAACAGGCGCCAGCCGCCCAGCTGGAACAGGAAGAGTGGGAGGGTAGAAAGAGAATTTAACTTCTGCATGTGAAATTGATGCTGTGCCGGTCATGCAGCTGTTGGACGTGTCCGTTCTGACAGTAGGAATGAGGAAAGACTCACTGCCCACGGTATAAATGGGTCCAAAAAACAGCCCAAAATGCATTAGAGGGTCAGACTAAAGCGAGGCGAAAACGCTGGGTACATCACAAATGAAGCTCAGGCTGACAAACACAAATTGCCTGGCGGCTCAAAGTGGTGATGATGATGTCAGTCAATGAACGGTAGAGAGCAATTTGTCATTGACTGCAAAAATACCCCCACATGCTGCACGCCATTTTGCCATGTTAACGGTCTAACGGGGGAGCTTCTGAACTCTGCCTTCTCCAAAATAACACTCCAAATAAATAACCTTCAGCCTGACATGAGACGCAGCACGAGGAGAACAACAGAGCGGCTTTAAATCGCTTAAATACGATCTGGCTGATCCCAGGCGAAGCTAATTGAAACGATTTAACATTGCCTTTGCTGCATTTGCAGGCCGTCGTCTCCTTTTGTGCATAAATGCTTAAAATAAAGTGGAAAGCAGGCCAATATGCTACTTTTCATATTTAAGAGACCATCTCTTCCACACATGTGAGGAATAGTGGAATATTAAAGCTGAAAATACTCTGGTTTGCAAAGTTGAAAGTGGTGCCAAGTAATCTTTACACCTAAACAAATGAACAGTACTTTGAAAAAATGTTGGGCAGAACACCAGGAACATCTTGCGTGCTGTGATAAGATACTTTAGCGTATTCTTTGGGTCATATAAATGAACAAGCTAGGAAAACAAACTATTTTACATTTAATGTTATCATACAACCAAGCTTTGCACTTTGCAGTACAGAGTATCTCCATTGAGTGATGGCAGAATCCAAACACACATCTGTTCTTTTCTAAACAGCGTCATTTATAAATCTTTCACTTATAGAGACACAACATCAGCTGCTAAAACAGCTACAATCTTTCTTGAGTAAAACACGGCATTCAATCTTCCAGCTGGCTGTCGGGTTAGTGAAATATGGCCTTCAAGATGAAAAGGTGACAGTCTATTAAAACATTGCCACCCGATTCATCACGTCCAGGGGCATTGACTCGATTTATTCTCTCCTGCTTCATCTAAAACCAATCAGGGGAATTTACCTACAGAGAGTCAATTTACAATGGGATTTCCATGCCTCATCTCACCTTATTCAACGCAATGAAAACATCCAATCATTTCACACCTGACGAAGTGATGCTGGTTTGGCTTTTCCCAGAAGAACATGAATAACTACTGCATTCACACAGCCCATAGCATTCGTAACGATTTTTGTGGCTCAGATCTATAGGAGAGGAGCAAGGAGGTTGCAGTGTATCACAGACATTCAGTCAATAAGAAATGATGCTGGTCACACATTCTTGGATCACAGATCTATATTCAGAAATATACTACTTTATAACAGAAAAAGGGCATTCTGCTTTAAAAAAACAAAACAAAAAAAGCCACTAAAAAGCCACAAACATATTGGCTGCATTACATGGAATCTCCAAACTCTTTTCCACTTTCACATTAACTGCAGGGGAAGATTGTGTGACATTGTCAATCCAGAAACAAATAAAAAATTACGGTAAAATATGCCTAGAATACTATGTTCTTAGTGGAAAGCGTTATTATCAAAATTAGAAGAATACTTTAGTTAATTCTCATTTCACTTTAAATGCTTGTTTCTGGTGTTATTGTGACTCCTTAAAGGCACAATACACCTAAAACAATTCAAAAACAAAAAGAACAACACAAATGACAATAAGAAAAAAGCATCAATTTTCTCAAAGAAAGTCAATAAAACACCACATCTTCCTAATATCTCAAAATGTACTTGGTCTTCCTCATATGCTACAAATATCACATGAGTAATTAATAGCTATAATTTTCTTCCACTGTGTAGAATACAGATTTTTTTTAACTGATTACCGCCCATTTTTCTTTGTAAAATATACAGAAATATAAAGCAAATTAAGGTATGAAATAGCAATTGACAAATGATACATTGTCTTACTGGTGTTTTAGTTCTATGGAAATCTGCAGTTTTTTTCTGTTCAATTCTGGGAGTATAGATTGCAGCATAGGAGTGTGCCTATATTCAGTCATTTCACATGGAATTTAAATATGTGGCTTAGCCAACTTTTCCACCTGAAATTCCTACTGCTCTCTCTTACTCCTTACGGAGGTTTAAACATAATCTGCTCATGATATTTCTGGTTGAGTCGCACTCAAACGAAAGGGAATCTGCAGAGATTTGTAGCTTTGACTCATGGTCTAGAAGCTGAAGGCTGATAGCTGGCGAGCCAGTGAAGTCAGGAAATGACACACCTCTCCTTTGCTTGTGCATTTCCTGTCTGGTTTTCCCCAAGCAGTGCGATCTACCGACAGGTGTTGTGCCGGCCCTCATGAAATCATGGAAAATCTCCACGGAGCCCTCAATGTGTAATTAACCACTAAGACACTGAAGCACTGCTTGCCTCATAAATAACTGAAACGGCTTTAAACATTCAGCCACAAACAAATGTAGAGTGAGGTTCAAAAGTGTGAGATCATTATTTCCAAGTTTATTTACATTATAAGAAGTCCTTATTTTACTAGATTTACTATTTTTTTTTCCACTTATCGGCCAAACTCACAACTACACGCTCTAGTTCATAGAATTGTATTGCTGAGTTTTATCATTTATGGCTCTGCTACATATTGCATAATATCCCTTTATCATCATAAATGAATGTAGAAATAATAACTCTTCTTCCCCCAAAAAAATTACAAATCTGCATGTCTCTATTCTGCTGCAGTCACGTGACTCCTTATCAGCTTTCCCTCACTCACAGGAAGCTCTCGTTACTATTCCAACTCATTCTACTCTAATCTCCCTTTTAAAAAGGCACTAATTAATATGAATAGTAATTAGCAACCTCATTCTTCCACCTCAATTGTGTCTCTCCCATTCAGCAGTGGAGTCCCACCAGTGGCAAGAGGGAAATAGCTATAAAAGAACTGCTACACGAGCCATAAACGATAATATCTTCAGAACTGGCATTACATAAGCATATTGAGATTGCCTTGTTGCAACATAGCTGTGTCAAATCTCAGGCACAGACAAACAAGAAAGATGCAAATACACTCAACAATTAGCATGAGTGACATTATCTGAGGTCGTGAGGGCGGCTCAACTAGTTTAGCTGCCTTTGTACGTGTAGATTTTTTAAAGTCGAGAGAGTCACTAGAGATTTGAGTGTCTGATACAACATACTGCTTTTTGAATTGCCCCCCTGAAATAAAAAATAATGAACACCTCAAAGATGCAATATTCAGCTCGATGGCAGAGAAAAGAGGGGGCCGTGGGACAAGAATAATTGGTGAGTGCTGGCACAATAATGTGAGAAGAAGAGACATCATGATTATTATTGCAACCTGTCCGCAATGATGCAGATCGAAAATTAAATGGGATGCCGAGCACACTCAGAGTGCCGGATGAAGGTGCATCCTGAGGGCCCAAACTGTTCATTGTCGGTGTAGTTTAAGATCATTATTTTGAATCAAGACTGAAGTCAGAGGAGCAAAATAGAACTTAACTTACAAACTAAGCCAGAAGGGAAGACGGGCAGAGACTGGAGTAGTGAAGATGATGTCAAATATACATCTGTCAATCATTCTTTCCGAACATTTCTGCGATACGGATGGATGGACAAATTTCCTTATTAATCCCATATGGGAAATTTTTGTTTACTGAAAGAAAATTGCAGGCCTTATTTTCAATCCCAAAACAAACATGCAAGATCGAGTCAGAGAGTGATCGTGCTTTGGCTCACTGCCTTCTATGCCTTTTAAACAGAGGTGAAAGAAAACTAGCTGGTTTTTGCACAGCCAAACCTATTGGTTTCCTGCTGATCTGGCCCCAACAGTTATGCGGCACACTTCTTCACTGGGCCGACTCACAAAAACACCATACATCATCCATGACAGCAGCATGCAACACACACACATACAAATTTACCACTAGAAGAAATATCTCCACAGGTTGAAAATGATGATGATACCAGAGAGTTGTGCAAAGGTGACTCATCATTCCAATGGTTCACAGAAAGCTTGATTTTTCTCTTTGGTGCCCTTCATCCAACATGAATATCATCTTGAAACTAACCAGTTCATTTTCCCAGCGTCTGCAGAGTAAGGCAGATCATCATACTATCACATTATCATCATATTCCTTATTATAACAGCTCCAGCGGGGTCACTAACCTGACCGATTTCTCATTATCTGGAAACATGCAACGGATTGCAAAGTAGCTAAGGGTCAGCCTCTAGAGACATTTATAAAAAGGAATGATTGCTGCTCACAAGACATGAAATACGGACTGAAACGAGTGACTTTTATGCCAGTCGGTTTAGTCAGGAGCCATATTGGTAATAAAATGTAATGGCTTTCCCTAATCAATTCCCTACTATAACTTTTTACAAATGTATTTTTAAAAATGTATCTATATCTTGTATCCAAAATAATTTTCACTTGAATGAATGAACACGAACATTTGAAGTGGATCAAATCCTTTCATCAAAGTTGTCCTAAAACCAAAATGTGTTGATATACTTTTGGGATCCACCTCAGATGTTGACTACTTTATTCCATCTCCAGTCCGACATGGCAAAAGAGAGAAAGAAAAAAAATTGTTCTACCAAAAGACAATATGAAGTCTATGGTTTTTATTCTGGTTAGCTGCTGATGTAGCAGATCTACAGTAGCAATCCACCAAACCATTTTCCACAAAATGACTGCCCTCGGAAAGAAGAATGACTTCTCTTCTGAAATGACCCTTTGCATTATTCATCACTCTGAGGCTGATGTACGCCCCTGGAAATGGAGGAAAACACAAAGTTCTGCACTAGACTTGTTCTGACCCAGTTCAACGCACAGATGACATCCAGCTCAAGCAGTTGTTTCAGAGAGCTGTGGGTGCACAGATTGGGCTCGGTGACAGTCAGAAAGTGCTGTTATCCGGCAAGCAGGTATTCCCGGTCCTTCCCCTCTGCCGGCGAGATAGAGCTGTCAAGAGAGGACTGAGCCAGTGTCTGCACTTCCTGTCTGAAAACTGTGCCACATTCAGACAAAACACAAAGCTGGCAATGTTTCACAGTCTCCCAGTGTGTAGCACATTATTTCGAACCAGCAAAGGAAACCCTTTCACCCATTATACTGTGATCGAAGAATAAATTAATCTTTCTGTCCTCCACGTTCCTGAAAATATGTTCAGAGATTAATAATCTTCAGATGATTAATTTACACATGAATCATTTACACTTCAGGGACTTAAATGTGCAGATGGGAATCCTATTATGCAGTTACTTTCGAGGTTTTTTAACCTTTGTGTTGTAGTTAAAGTATGTGTGAATAAAGCAGACTTTTCAAAATATGCTTTGGTTGAGCTCAGCCATTTAAAATATTCATTACAATTTGATCATTTACACAACAGCAAGAACATTAACAAATTGGAAGCTGCCTAGCGTGGGATTCAGAGTTAGCTTGCACGAGTGTTAATATGAATTTCATTAATGTTTTTTGATCTCTTGTAGTGATAAAGATTTTCATCATTTTAATAAAAGAGGGAGAAATCAACTATTAGCACAAAAAGCCTTTCACAAACTTTACCAAATCCCCACTTCTAAAATATATTGATGTTTGTTCCATTTTCTGATGTCACTTACTGGAAAATGAAGTCAATACAAGAGCAGCTTTTGTTTAGCTACTTTAAGTCACAGATCACTATGATTACAATCTTTAAAAATATATATTTCGTCCACGTACAGTATGATGGGAACATGTCTTGTTTTATATGCCTGACATGAAATGCTAAAAAAAAACTAAATGCTATGGCACTTGCAACTAATTTCTAGGGAAGCCTGGTTCTGCCACTGAATAAAAATTTAAAAAGGTTATTGCGATTTCTTAATCTCACTATTCTGACCTTTTTTCTCAGAATCACGTGATGTAGACTCGCATTTGTGAGATATAAAGTCAGAATTGTGAGATAAAAAGTTGCAATAACCTTTTTGTATTTTTGATTCAGTGGCAAAAACAGGCTTCCATAAATTTCACCCAAAATACAAACAGTGCAAATATTTACTCATCTTCAATGAAAACGAAACAGGGATTCCCAAAGATGTACATGGGTAAAAGTAGCCACATTTTCAATCCCTCTTACATATGAAGAGGAAATTAAAACTTAAAAGTGCAATGGATGGAAATCAACTTAAAAAGCTCAAAACAGTCCTCTGTGGCTTATGCTAAAAATGGCGTATTGGGAAAGATTAAGACTATAGCCTCTGATGTGTTTGAACGCAAAAGATCAGAGGCTTTAAAACAGGTCTTTGAAACCAACTAATTAAAACAGATAGGAAGTTATAAAACGAGACATGAGCAATCGACTCTGTGAGGGCTGCAGTCAGGCAGGCTATGACCCTCACTTGATATCCTTACATGAACCACCTGTCATAACCCATAAGACTAAGAAAACATATTCCCACTCTTGCTGGTTCATGACAATGATTTTAACTCTGGATAATAGCACTGCAGTGATCCCACAACCATGCTAAATAATATTACAATTTATAATAAAACAACTGAATTGTTAAAAAAAATAAATATGTAAACAAACTCATTTGAAATTTCATGTTCAAGACAGCTCCATCATAGACAAGACTGCACAATTTCTCTGAGACTTGATGATGTGAGCACCTCAAATATAAATTTGATTTAATTTCTCTCAAAGTCATCAGCTGCTATCTACACATAACTGCTATTTCAAGTGCTCTCATCCATCACTTCAGAACCTGCAGGCTTGGAACAGTAAAGCACTCAAAATCACTGACGACACTTTAATACATTTCCAATGCAGGGCACATCAAGATGTCGTCATCGCCAGAGACAATTTTATGCACCAGTTGGACAGTCATGGGTGTGATTATTAGCCCTAATGAGAGCCATCCAGAGTGGTACATGTGCTCCAGATTGCAACACTGCATTGCGGGATGTAAATTATTCTCTGTGACAAAAAGAGCAAATTGGAATCCATTACCGAGGCCGCAGAATACTGAGCAAAGGAATTACAAATGGCATAGAAGCCTTCATTAATCCCAGACCTCGTGCTCTATTATGGAAGTGATTGATTACTTTATCAACCTCCCTGACCTCCTGTCTGCATGATTTTGCTTTCTATATCAGTTAATATAAAACTGAAGAATATATTTCGAAGTTAAAGACGAGGAGCATCGCAAAGAGTGTTATGACATATTAAGTGAAAGTTCACATATAAGGTGAATATATATGAGCAAATTCACAAGAAATTGCATTGCACACCATATCAAAGGAAAATTAATCATTGTCAGATTTTATTAATAAAATAAATTGCTTAAATGTGGTTTTTAAATAATACAAATTGATACCATGAAGGCAGTAATGGATTTGCATTGGCTGCTACAGTAACGATTTAAGAGTTACAGTCGCATGATGGAAAGAGAGTCTCAAAGAGTAGCTGTCAGGGTGGAGAGACAGTGTGGAAATTCTGCTCACATCCACCTTGACATAAGACGTGAGAGAAGGTAAGTGACACATATTTTTTCATTCATGCATACACCGTATCTAAACTACGTCACATTTTCACTCACTCTTTCCTCATACAGGAAAATAAATGTAGACGGACACATTTCAAGACAAATTACACACCTTGTATTTCGAATGATGAAATGCTTGGTGAAATCTAAAATTTATGACAACCAAATTTCAAACCTCGCATGGATATTCAGATCAGGGTTTGTGAACATTGGGTTTCATGGTAGTTTGTGCAGATTAAAAAACTAAATGGATTTGTGTTGGATATTTGACCTTTTTGCCTCTTTTTTTATTGAAAGGAATAGAGTAGCAGGAGGACAGGTATGATTTGGAAAAGATGAAAGAAGCAGGGCCAAAAAAAGAATTGCAAGCCAGGCGCAAACTTGCATCACCCACACAAGGACTACATTTATTGTAGTATGTGCAATAACTTCTACAGTAGCTAGCTCCGACAGGGAAGTTAACAGTTAACTAATTTATAAACATAGTAATGTACTTATGATAATAGCAGCTGGTTCTGCATAAAACCATTACCAGTAAAAAAAAAAAAAGTTTGCAAACAAAAAGGCTTCTCTTGGGGTTTCCATCTTTTAAAATAAGTGTCTGGCATCTCAAAAAGCACCTTCTAAATGTCTTTGATAAAATATGAAACGAGTACAGTCATAACAGTCTAGCTGTTATTTTGGGCTTGAGTTTCCTTTTTAACATTTGTGTCTGTTTACTGCGATTTCAATGAGATTTAAAAATAATTAATTATTCTAAAAAACAGAACTATAATCAATGCAACTTAGCTTTAATCCAACATGTTTTATTTATAGCTTTGCAAACAGTTCAATCACTACTAGTCAGTTCTTATCCATCTTATACATTTATATTTTATTAAAATGTTACATGCCTTATGTCTAATGCAATAAGGCTGGCAGCAAAACCCAGTACTAAGCACAACGCTAAAGCTCTGGATTCCTTCAGCATTGAAACTGCAAATACTAAAGCAAATTAACTTTAAACATGATCTCCAGGAATTCAAATTAAAATTCTTACCTTTTAAATGCAAAGAGTGTACACAGAAGCTTCTCAAAAACTGCTCATGTAGAAGCACCTTTAAAGATTCCTCCTGAGAGACAACTATTGAAATCTTTATTAGGCACTACACAGAAACCCCTACACACATTGAAAAGATTAAGTTATGGGTGTTTCATCATTATATCACTTTTCAAGCCACTGCTGTTTCATTGAATTACTATATAATAGTAATATCCAACAAGTGACAAAAATGACTCCCCATATTTCCTCTTACTCTCTGATACATGCTCAGCAAAGCAGAGAAACCCATAATATTCAGGTATGACAGACACAAAATTGAAGTGAAGTGCGAATTTGACTCAGAGATACATTTAGAGAGTGCCTACCTAGACGGAAATCACTTTAACCACGCCTGACGAATAGAGTTTACATGGTTGTCTTTGAAACCCAGCTAACGTGAAGATCGTTTAAAGGGATACTTCATGCTAGAAATTCATGCTGGGTGTTTATTCATTCACTCCATAAACTTGGTTGCATTCACAAGCGCACACAGCCAAGCCAGTCAACATCGTCCATCCACTCCCATCTGCAGTGAGATGACTGGTCTGTAACTACATAAAACCAACCATCATTGCATGGGGTCTGTAAACCCACCATTAAAAACCACTGAGTCCATAATGAGTGCTTCATTTGCGACTCGCAGTCCATGAGGTGATGTTACACGCTTTGTAATGAAGTTAAATACTCTGTAAGCTCTGAGAGGCTCCCTCTCTCTCACGTCCAGAAGGCAATCATGAAGGGTTTAATGGTAGAAAATAAATCATCTACGCATAATTCATCACCACTATGAACAAAATTGAAAATTTTATTTGCTGCTAACTGATTGTATGCAGTGATTATTACTCGTTGGCTCTATGAATAATGAGAATAAGCATTTAATTTTGCCCTGTAATACAGTAACTGAGGACTTCATGTCATCAGATTTTTCTTTTAGACAGATAACTGACTAAACCTAAACCAAAAGAACACAAAGTGAATGTTTGGGATTGACACCCATATTTAGTAACAGATGTGATTCTCATATTGCCTGAACATAATAGCAGTCAAATATTGTCTCTGAACAATTAGTGGTAGTCTCACAATAGCCATGAATAATGCCTGTGATCATAATGACAGGGATTAAATATCAAAGATTGTGTTTTTCATAACACTATAAAGTCTTAAAACAATAAATAAAAAGCACTAAAAGCACTGCATTTGAGTTGAGACTCAACCACAAAATTGATCGGAGCAGCTCTGGTGGGAAGACAGCGATTAGATCTAAAATCTTTAGATGACCCATCACTTGTATCCTGTATCTGACAGTTACTGGAAGAGGGGCGGGGGAAGCACCAATTTGACCAATTTGTCATTCCCTCAAAAATGCAGATGTTACATATTCTGGCACAGTTTCATCTAGGGGTGGGCGATATCATTTTATGGTAATTAAAAGTATCACAATATAGTTTTTTTTATTTTTATATTTTTTATATTTTAAGTTACTTAATATATTCACATTTTTGATACAATAAAAAAAAATGTCATAATTGTTGTCACCATTATCAATTTAACAAAAAAACTAATACTAGCTTTAAGAAAACACAGTCAGCTAACCCTAACAAACAAAAACTACAATGGAAGAAATAAATAAGAAATGCTACACACATTGTATAAAGTAATCAAATGTATTAAATGCAAAAGAGTATAAAATATATTTAAATTTACACAGCAGATTCTTCACTGTGCAAATTAAATATAGGCTATATTTAAAGTTACAAAAGTGATTTAGTCAGGAGAAAGGAAATATTTCCTGCCTTTTGTTGTTTGACATGAAAGATAAACAACAGAATTATTAGGCTGCTGTCCTAATAAAGAGCTGCCCAGATCCAATATATGGCAACAACTTTTTTTATTAGCTGTTTGCTTACACCTTAAACCTAAATTACTGTGCTTTTTATGCATTTTATTTTGTAACCATTCATTGCCTAGAAATCAGCAAAATAACTATTTTTTCAATTCTTCCTCGCCATAGGCAGCGTATTCACGCACAGCCTCCTTTCCGACAGCCCTCTTTCTTTGCTGATTATGTTTTAACGCTGCTGATTGTGTATTCACTTGTATTCACATGCAAATATTATATTTTCATGATCACATAGCACATGAACATCACATGAGCTTGTAACAGTCGATAATCAAAAATTGCTAATGGTTAAATTGTCTCTACTTATATATTGCTTAACCCTTAATTCCATTCATTTCATTTCATATGTGTTTGTTTAAGTATTTAACATTACACAAATATGAAAAAACTGTTTGTTTGTTTTTTAAATATTAGCTACATAACAGAGCACATTTAGATTGTTCTCCAGAGGCTCAGCAAATAATTTTAAGTTATTTCCTTTCATCGACCCTTTGTAAAAAGTGTTGTTATTTTCAGCTCCTATCTCTTATCTTGTGGAGAGCGCCATTATTCTAAAACAGGCCTGAAAACACGATTCTGCTGCTGTGAGAAAGCCAAATCTACCGCCTCTTTAATCACATCCGTGTACACTCTAAAGAGGGGAGGAAGCAGAAGAATGGAGAAAAAGAATCTGCTGTTCTCTTTCATTACTCTGTCTGACCCACTGACTATAATGGCAGCGAACGGACGAACGGCCAAGGGTGCAACAACAAAAGTACCACTGATCCCTTTTGTAATTCTGATGAATGACATTCTCCAACAAATAAACATAATTGCATCTTAGTAATGCTTAATAAGGTGAAACTTCTTTAGTTTGAACCTGCTAAGGGTACATCTACCCACCAGCATCCTCCTACTTGGGAATTGTACTGAAGGTACCGTTTAATGCAACATGTTCCTGCGCCCCACTGGTTTGGTAATGAGCATTAGCAAGAAATCTAGAATTTTCTGCACAAACATTTATTCAGTTGTGCCTGCTAAATGACCATCTTAATTATGCTGAATTAGAAATTGCATTTTTAAAACTGCCACTAATGATGTAAACACTAGCGGGTGGGAAAAAGTGCACATGGGCAGCTGACATAAGATTTAACGTTTCCATCTCCTCCGGCATAGAAAAATTAATTGAACAAGCATAATTATCAGTATAATGATCTCTGGGTGTCATTCTTGTCTATATGAGCTGGGATTAATGAAAAGATATTTGAATAACTCCTAAGTCTAGAGAAATATCTACAGTGAAACCATAACCGCAATTGCACATTGAATTTTAGTAGTGTTGTCAAAAGACCCAGTATTTCGGTACCAAGTCGTTACTAAAAAAATTAAAACATCACGGTACCAGGGTTTAAGTACCAGTGGTACAGAGTACCTGGTCAACCTGGTTCTTGATGCGTATGCCCTCATGATTACTGTGATGCAGGAAATGCAGACGGAATCATAGAATCCAGTTTAACAGAATGTGGCCAAGATTTTGCTATATGAACTAGGGATGGCGAAAACTAAAAAATTTCTTGACCGACCACCGAGCCTCATTAGCCGGTTGAAACCGGTTAACCGAT